>JAUZST010009785.1:0-12775 GCA_034779995.1 Parotocinclus haroldoi | reverse complement strand
ACAACACAGACTATCAGCTCCCTCCACAACTGCATTTTTAAATTGTTTTTTGTGCACAAAACTATTGTTTTACAATGGTCTGGTGCTCTCTCTCTCTCTCTCCCTCTCTCTCTCTCTCTCTCTCTCTCTCTGTGTGTGTGTGTGTGTGTGTGTGTGTGTGTGTGTGTGTGTGAGAGTGAGAGAGAGAGAGAGATCTAAATATTATGAATGACTATATGTCTGAACCAGAGGTTGTTCTGACATTTATCAGATTACAGCACATCAGGCCACTGCACTACAGCTGCTTGATCATCAGCTTTTTAAATTGTTTTTTTCCAGATACTAGTTGGCCAGGAAACTTTAGCCCATACAGTTTCTTTAGCACAGATATTGTCAATAACAGTTAGTAGCTGTTTAAATAGTCAAAATATTTTGCAGACTGACCATAAAAAACAACATGTCAAACAGAACATGGTAATACAGACAATTAAATGTCGCTTATTCCCCCTTGCCTTGTAGTACATCAACGTTTAAGGACATGGAAGGCAACAGCCTAAAGGACAGTGGCCATGAGGAGAGTGACCAGACTGACAGCGAGCATGATGTTCAGAGGGGCCACTATGCAGACACAGCCATCAATGAAATGCTCAATATGGCCATGCCACCCAGTAGCTGCCAGCTCTCAGACACAGGTAAGACAGTATAAAAGAGATGGGAAAGATTAAGAAATAGTAACAATGCTTAGCAGTTTCAGTAGGCTGTAGCTCATTAACATACAATGATATAAATGCTAGATAAGGGCCACACATTTGTACAGATTAAATTATGCCTCACCATGCTCCTTGTGAGTCATTAATATAATAGAAGCTTACACTGAACCCTGTCAAGACTTTCACACATTCATGGCAGGAACTAGCTCCGAGTTACCTGAATGAAAGCAAGTAGGCTGGCAAAAAGGTTTGGGATCTGCATATCTCACATGCCCTTGTGCATTATTCATTGAGCTCATTTGATAGGAAATACATGTTGATTTGTCTTCTTGACTCCGATGTATGAAGATACCTAGTAAGCTGACAGGAGTCAGTAGCAGGTTGCTGTATGCTCAGCTACAGCTTTTCATTGGTCCAAGGTTACAGAGTGATGAGGAATGGTATTGCAGCAATTGAGAGTGGGGTTAAATAACTACGACAGGCCACTGTATTACTGTACTTGACTGCTTTGTATTGTCATATAGAATATGTATTTGTTTTTGTAAACCAGTCAAGACTTTACAAGAGGACAGAAATTCAGCCTGAATCCCTATTAATGATTTTAACTATACATTGATTCATGCGGCGTACATACAGTGGGTATGGAAAAGTATTCAGATCCTTTTAAATTTTACACTCTTTGTTTCATCGCAGCCATTTGCTAAAATAAAAAAGTTAATTTTATTTCTCATTAATGTACAGTCAGCATCCCATATTGACAGAAAAAAACAGACATGTAGAAATGTTTGTAAATTTATTGAAAAAGAAAAACTGAAATATCACATGGTCATAAGTGTTCAGACCCTTTGCTGACACTCATTTAACTCACAAGCTGTCCTTTCTTCTTATCCTTCTTGAGATGGTTCTACTCATTCATTGGAGTTCAGCTGTGTTTAATTTAACTGATTGGACTTGATTAGGAAAGACACACACCTGTCTATATAAGACCTTACAGTTCACAGTGCATGTTAATGCAAATAAAAATTTGAAGGTTGAAGGAACTGCCCAAGGAGCTCAGAGTCAGAATTGTGGCAAAGCACAGATCTGGCCAAGTTTACCAAAAAGTTCTCCATGATGGTGCTCTTAGGAACCTTAAGTGAAGTCCAACAGGGGCTTTATGGCCTCCTCAGTGCAAGAGATATGAAAGCCTGCATATAGTTTGCCAAAAAAATGAAAGATTCCCAGACTATGAGAAATAAGATTCTCTAGTCTGAACTTTTTGGCGTTAATTCTAAGCGGTATGTGTGGAGAACACCAGGCACTGCTCATCACCTGCTCTATACAATCCCAACAGTGAAACATCGCACAGTCCAAAGACATGCATGTAAGGTTAACCAACCACTGTCTTTAAAGAGCCCTTAGTGTGCGAGTGTATTAATGTGTGTGTATACATTATATCCACACACACACTCATATACATATTTAAAAAAGAATATGAAGCAATATAAAATAAGCATTTGATTTTATTTAATTAAACAAGATCATCAGAAAAGCAAATGAAAAATCAACAAAAGTTGTTTGATTATGCAAATGAAATTAAAGCAAACTCAGTTGTCATGATTGAGTAGCAAGTGACATATTTATTGGCGGGGGCAGAAGCATGTTAAACTAGGCAAGTGTGTCACATATTGACTGTTCAGTAGGGTGCATGGTCAACCAAGACTACAAAAAGACACCGACAGCGACAGGTCATGACCTGACACCGACAGCACAGGATCAGATTGTCCAGCAGTTCTTCTGCCACTTTTGCTCCAGGGCAACGTTTAGCTCAAGAAGTGTGGTGGGGGCATTGGATGGTTTGCCAGATGTTTTCCCCAGTACATCCCAAACATGTTTGTGAATGTGAAATTCCTGCCTCCTGAAGCACGTTTTTGACAGAGTGCACACAGTGGGGCCTTTCATTATCATCCATGAACAGAAAGTCATTTCTGCTCCATCATATAGTCCCACTATAGGATGTAGGACCTCATCTTGGTATGTGACAGCAGTCAGTGTTCCATTTCTGAAGAGGTGGAGCTGGATACAACCATCAGTGCTGATGCCAAACCATAACTCACCACCAAGCGACCACCCCTTTCTTGCATGAAACATGGATCCTCCTGTGTTCCTTATTCATGATTGTTGGGCTGCAAACTGAACTGTAACTCATGAGAGAAGAGGAAAGTTGACCACTCATCACGGGTCCAATGATGATGTTCATCAGTCCATCTTCTACAGTTTCTGGTGCAGATAATGGAATGCATACCATTGGTAACCAGGTATGCAATCAAACATGATGGAGCTGATTTGTATTGTCTGGTTGCAAATCTGTTTTCCAATGGTAGCAAGAAAATGTTCCCCCAACTCTGTTGCTCCTACTTGCCAATAAGGTGAAGAAGCGGTGATCTCTTGCTGTTGTGGCAGATGAGCGACCCTCCCCTTGTTTTTTTGTACTGTTCCAGTTTCTTGAAAGCAATTCCACAATCTGCTAATTACACTGTTGCCACTGTTGTCTGTGTTTGACCAGAAATAAGGCATCCTATGTCTCTCCAAGATTTGCATTGAAACAAATTGCTACAGTACTTTCAGCATTTTATATAGTGCATTTTGTCATTTGCATTATAGAACAACTTTTGTGTTGTTTACTTTTCTGATGTTCTGGTTTAATAAACAAAAATCAACTGCTTCTTCTTTTATTTTTCTTTCTGCTGTTCCCCTCAGGGGTTGCTATAGCAGATCATATGTCCAGCCATCTGCATGTCATCCTTCACAGGATCTATAAACCTTTTCTTTGGCCTACCGCTACATCTTCTGCCTGGCTGTTCTATACCCAGAACCTTTCTTCAAATGTAACCCTCATTTGCACATACCCAAACCATCTCAGTCTTGCTTCCCAAACTTTGTCTCCAAAAGATCCTACCTGCGCGGTACTTCTAATGAACTTATTCCTGATCCTGTCCATCCCTATCATGCCTAAAGAGAATCTCAGCATTTTTATCTCTAACACCTCCAGCTCCCTCTGTTGTACTTTTGTCAGTGCCAGTGTCTCAAAGCCGTACAACATAGCAGACCTCACTACTGTCAAGTACATTTTCCCTTTCACTGTGGCAGATACTCTTCTATCACAAAGCACTCCTGACACTGTACTCCATCCACTCCACCCTGCCTGAACTCGCTTCTTCATCTCTTTACCACACTCAACCTTTACAGTACTTTGGACACTTAACCAAGTATTTAAACTCATCCAATCTCAGCACCTCTGCTCCTTGCAACTGCTCCTTTCCTCCACCCCCTCTCTCATTCACATGCAGTTACTCAGTTTTGCTCCTGCTAACTTTCATTTCCCTTCTCTCCAAAGCATACCTCCATCTCTCCAGACTCCCCTCAACCTGTTCCCTACTCTCACTAAATATTACAGTGTCATCTGTGAACATCTTAGTCCATTTAGACTCGCCTTGGAACCAATGCAATTCTTCTCCATTCTTCAGGCATCCTCTCATCTTCCAGCCTCCACTGGTATATCACCTGCTCCCACTGCCTTTCCAGTCTTCATTCTCGTTTTCACTTTTTAGTCTGGGGTAAATCTCAAGCTCCAATACATCCAACCTTATCTCCCTCTCTTTATCTCTCTCCCTCTCTCTCTCTCTCTCTCTCTCTCATTTTTTTCATTCATCAACTCATCAAAGTATTCTTTCCATCTTCTCAATATACTCTGTTTGTCAACACATTCCCATCTGTATGCTAGCATTACACACTCTCCACTTGGTTTCTTGTACATATAGCATATTTACTCTTCTTCTCTCCATCATGTCAGCTAACTCTCTCTATTTACCAGCCATAGTGACCATGTTTAGAGTTCCAACTCTCACCTCCACCTTCCTACCCTTCCACCTTTCTCTATGCCTCTTAGCATTTCTTTACACTCTTCTTCTCTGTGTTGGTCCAACAGTAGTACCGTTTCCACTGGTACACTGCTAGTCAACAGTACCAGTGGCAGTGGTTAATATATCCCATTGGGGATATGTCAAATTGGTGGATTTCTGGATGTCAGTTGAAGTCTGCTGCTTTGATATGGCAGCTGTGTTTCCGGGAAATCAGAATCATCAATTCCATCTTCAGGTACCTATGATGAACAAGTTTCTGTGTTGATAAGTTTTGAACACAAGAGATTGTGTGACGAATGATGCCCAAAAGAATTCTGAGATAATTCTGGTCTTCGTTGATATGCTATATGACAGCCTTCCTATTGGAAAAACTTGCCGTTGATCTAATATGGCGGCTTTCAAGATGGCAGCCGCCTCACCCATTACTTGCTAGGATATTCAAATACGTAATTTTCCCCTTTGTTTCTGAAAAAAGGTGGCTTTTGACTCACCCTGTATTTATACACCAATAACACAATAGTGCACTTGTATTAATATGAATCATGCTGCATTGTTCCTTGATGGATGGCTATATTACTCAATATGGATTTAAACCTTTTTATTATATCTAGTATTAGATATAATTTATATTTTAATTTATATCTAGTATTTAAATCTACTTAATACTAGTCCATGTTACAAATAAACCAAACAAAATAGATGGAAACAGATTGAGCCATTTTTATTTCCTTGAACTGAATTATTTCAGTTATTATTCTTTAGATTGAACGATTGTAACTTTTAAAGCTTATTAATGATTATCTGATTGTATTTTCAGAATGGCACACCATGGAACAGTAGTTCAACTCTCTGTAACCTTCTGGCACCATCTGAAATAAAAAGGGCGTTATTATTTCCTAGCATTTGTTCGGGACCTTGACAAAATGGGAACATTGCATTATTTACCATGATTTGCAATGAAGCTGATGCATCTCATTGCAAACCCTCACCTGACAGCTCATTTTCTAGAGAATCCTAGCTTACTCCCAAACAGAGGAAATGAGGCACAAAGTGGGAGGAGAAAGAAATATATTAAAAAACGAATAAATATGTTAGCAGATAATAGTAGTAAATAGTGATGTAGATATAAATGCATTAATTTTAGATTATGTTGCTTATTCGTGATACTGCTTTGTGGAAGGTGAGTTAACAATCCCAAAACAACATCACAGTTTTTTTTATTGAACAGGAATAAATGCAAGTAAGCTCACACTGGTGTTCCAAAGTGTATTGTTAGTGCCTTGGTGGTGATTAAAGTGAATCTGCGTTGTGCTCGTTGGTATTCTCTGCAAGTGTGCAGCCGGTTCTCAATCTAAAGTGATTTTGTGTGAGGTGGGAGTGAATAAGAGAGAATGTATTTAACTTTGTTTTTCCAGAAATACATATTTTGATATAGGAGATATAGGAGTGCATAGAGAACACTCCAGCTGAGGGAAACTCTGAAGAGAGGGAAGACAGTATCATTGAGCAACTAATCTAGGCAGGTTCAAATTTCTTAGTTTCTTTGGCATGCCGAACAATGAAGTTCACACACATACAACTGTGTGAACAATCAGTTAAAGGCACAAAGGAAATGTATTCTTACTCAGGCATTTGAATCACAGAGGTACCCCAGACTAATAGAGGAGTAATTCAAAACTAGGGAAAAAGATTGCAATGTTTGAATTGTGGTGTAAATAATATATCAGCCCTTCATTTTTATTTCAGGTATGAGAATAAAATACAAAGCATAAAATACAGATCGTGCCTATTGGAACTGGAAATGTGTATCTTCAATTTAACAGAGCACCAAAAGGCTTAGTTAAACTGGACTATCCCAATTTTCTACATTTTGGCAGCAGTTGTACTGGACTTTGCCTTTGTCATAAAACAGTATAATAGGCAGGATGATATTCCAGCTGGCATATGTCCCAGATCATCCACAACAAGTCCATTAATTCCCATCAGAGCAGCTCAGCTGAGTTCAGTAAAGCTTATGACCAAAATCAATAAGCTAGCTGCAGCAAAGAGCACATAGAGTGGTGCTCAAAGTGAAGTGAACGCTTTGTGAACGCTTTAAAATTTTCTATATTTCGGCATGAATATGACCTAAAACATCATCAGATTTTCACACAAGTCCTAAAACTAGACAAAGAGAACCTGGTGAAACAAATGAGACAAAAAGATTATACTTGGCCTTTTTTGAGGAAAATTATCTAATATTACATATTTGTGAGTGGCAAAAGTATGTGAACCTCTACCATTAGCAGTTAATTTCAAGGTAAAGTTAAAGTCAAATGTTTTCAATCAATGGGATGACAATCAGGTGTTGAGTGGGCAGCCTTTTTTATTTAAAGATCTATACTTTGTAGAAGTATATTAATGGCATGAGCAAAGGAGATTTCTGAGGACCTCAGAAAAATAGTTGTTGATACTCATCAGGCTGTAAAAGGTTAAACACCTTTGCTCTTACAAAAAACACACAGACAACTCACATGCACATCACATTTTACATTACAGTCTTTTACATTCTAGTCATTTGCACTTTACTTCTTGTACCTACTCTCCTCATACTATTGCAAACCATCATTCTACTGCTATATTTATATTAATTTTTGTTTACTCATATTGTATGTTATTTTATTTGATGTTTGTTTCTATATAACGTACCGTTTTATTAGTAATTTAGATGTCTATATGTTGACACCTGCACCAAGATAAATTCCTTGTACACTTGCTTCTTGGCGAAATAAAGTTTCTGATTCTGAAAACCATGTCTAAAAAGTCTAAAGACTCCACCAATACACAGTCAGATTGTGTTCAAAAGGAGGATATTCAAGACCACCCTCTCCAGGAGTGAGACCAACAAAGATCACACCAAAAGCAAGGAGTACAATAGTTGGCGAGGCCACAAAGGACCCCATGATAATTTCTAAGCAACTAAAGGCGTCTTTCACATTGGCTAATGTTAATGTTCAGGAGTCCACCATCAGAAGAACACTAAACAACAATTGTGTGCATGGCCACTGCTCTCCAAAAAAAACATTGCTGTTCGTCTGCAGTTATTCTGCTAAAGATCACGTAGACAAGCCAGAATGCTATTGGAAGAATGTTTTGAATAAAAAGTGTTGAGAGAAAGGAAAACACTGCATTCCTGCATAAGAACCTTATCCCATCTGTGAAACATGGCGGTGGTAGTACCATGGTTTGGGCCTGTTTTGCTACATCTGGGCCAGGACGCTTACCATCATTGATGGAACAATGAATTCTGAATTATATCAGATAATTCTAAAGGAAACATCTGCCCATGAACTGAATCTCAAGAGAAGGTGGGTCATGCATCAAGATAACAACCCTAAGCACACAAGTCGTTCTACCAATAAATGGTTAAAGAAGAATTAAGTTAATGTTTTGCATTGGCCAAGTCAAAGTCCTGACCTTAATCCCATCACAATGTTGTAGAAGGAACTGAAGTGAGCAGTTAATGTGAAGAAACCCACCACCATCCCAGAGTTGAAGCTGTTCTGTATGGAGAAATGGGATAAAATTCCTCCAAGTTGGTGTGTGCAGGACTGATCAACAGTTACGGGGAACATTTAGTTGCAGTTATTGCTACACAGGGGTCACACCAGACACTGAAAGCAAAGGTTCACATATTTTTGCCACTCACAAATATGTGTAATTGGATAATTTTCTTTAATAAATACATGGCCAAGTATAATATTGTTGTCTCATTTGTTTAACTGTGTTCTCTTTATCTACTTTTAGGACTTGTGTTAAAATCTGATGATGTTTTCAGTCATATTTATGCAGAAATACAGAAAGAGTTCACAAACTTTTGAGCACCACTGTATCAAACATTATGCCATTTAAGAGGAACAACACTAAGCTGTTGCTGATGTTTTGTTTCCTTGTGCAGTGGGTGACCGCCTACTCCATTGTGTTACTACTGGGCACTTTTCATTTTTTTTAAGTTAAAAGCAAATGATTCTACGTTTACCCTGGACTAATGAAATGATTAAAAACAATTGCCAATATGTTGTATTATTCAGTTTTATATATGGAATATGTATATGTAGGGTAAAATGAGAGAACATGTAGCAGAAGATTGCTCTTGCAGAATAATTTCTGATTCTATTTGACCCTTCTGCAAAATAATGTAGTGCTCTACCTATTACGCTAGAGCACCTTTATGTGCGCTTTGTTTCATTTTAATACATTTGCTGCTTCATTTAGCACTTTTGATCAATGTGATCTGTGATTAATTAGCATCTAATCCACCCAAGGTAGGTGGATCTCTTTTTGAGTGTTGATATATATAAATAAATCTGACTTTGGCAGTACTGTGAACATTTCTCCATTCCAGAATCATGTATAACTGTTGTTGTAAATTACTGGTGCCTTTATGTGTGAGGTAACTGCAGCCATAAAGTAAGATTTTTAGCCTCTGATTTCTGCCATGTCCATTTGTACAAATTTTCTGTGATTTAAAATGTTAAGTCACATTATTCAATTTACACCATAATTTTCTCATAGCAGAACTAATGTACAAGGCAAAATATGTCCGATATAACAAGATAAACTGTCTTGCAGTTGCAAATGGCGAATGACTGACTTAGTACCATGCAAAGACATTACCATGCAGTGTTATCGCTGCTATCTGTGCTATGCCTCTTGTTTTAATAGCATCTCTTCCAATGGCATGAATGAGCTCACCAGGCTGAAATGTAATTTTCTGGATCCAAACACATTTTACTTGATTCCATATAACTTGGTTTTACTCAGGACAGGTAGACATAATTTGATGAAAAAGATTAATAGAAATGAAATGAGGTAGTATTAGTAATGTTGTGGACATCATTAGTTTCACTTGCCGTTCCCAAGGGCCTATGTGTCTGCACATGATAAATTCAGCTTGCATGTAACATAAGATATGACAGGAAGCATTTACGTCCAGGTGATGCTCTTTACTATGGTAGACATTTTAATCTAGAAACTGGAATGGATATGTGTCGCTGAGGCTCCTCTTTCATTTTCTGTTTTTAAATTTAATGCCAGCCTGCTTTCATACATAAATTATCTGTTTATTAAAGTAGACATTACAACGTACTGTACAAGTGTGATAGGTCTACAATTTCTGAGAATAAACACCAGACAGTTAAGGTGACATGACTTGTCTTGTTTATAAGACAAAGAATGTACATTACAATAAAATATTGCTTAATCTAAATTAATCTAAATGTTCAGTGCTGATCTCAGATGACACTGACCCATTTTGACAATGGCTGCCTTAATGTGTAAGCATAATGGATTGAATGGTATGTTTTATAAATTGCCTAGCACATCAGTGAGGAAGTGTGAGGTGCATGAATACTGAGCTCCACATCCATGTAGGAACAGGAGGCTTAGGAAGTGGTTTCAGATATGCATTGCAAAGCCTGAGCTGAACAAAGGCTGGACAAAAAGAGCTACAATAGGCCCTGCCGTATTCCCTTGAATCGCTTGTTAGATGAAGATGTAGGGGGATGGGACAATCACCATAAAAATAAGGAGGTGTGGGAAAATGTGAGTGTGTGTGTGTGTGTGTGTGTGTGTGTGAGTGAGAGAGAGAGAGAGACACAGAGACAGAGAAAGAAAGAGAGGGTACTTTAGAGAGAGTGAGTGAGATTCAAGATGACAGAGAATATAAAAGACGCAGCTGAAGGTGTCATTTGTCAAACATGCTGAATGAAAATTTATATTGCAGTAACATAGTCTTAGATAGCAACAACATTTGCATGTGCCTCAGTTAAAACAACAGTTTGAAGAAGTTCACTATAGTATTCCACTAGAGCATTTGGGACTTGGCTGCTCTGGGAAAGTATGTTTGCGACATCCATCAGGTTTGCATGTGACTGACAGGCAAGTTTCTACTGGCTCTATTCCCAGTAAGAGGGAAGAGAAGAGTTTGAATAATAAGAGCATAATGCTAACCAATAACGTCTATTCAAGTATATTGAGAAGACTGAAATAAGATCTAAAGTGGAAACCAAACAATGTTCTTACATAGCCTATGTTAAGTAACGTGAAATAATACGTTATATTACATACAAATACATAAATGCATCATACATACAAATAAACTACAGTCAAACTAATAAGAAAATGGTGAGTGTAGTTCCAGGCCAGATACCATTTAAATTCTTTAAACCATACATACTTGGCAGGGCCAGCTAAATTATGGCATGGTTGAGATATTCTCATGTGTTTTGGAATGAGTTACAATAAGGTAATTCCTACAGAAACCAAACATGTATCTATCAAGGCAACAAAACTGACACTGCTTAGCCAATGGCGGGCTCTATAGCAAAGCTTCAAACCTAAGGTTTCTACCGTGTCATAGAAAATTATTTCTGATTACTTGCATTGATTGTCATGGAACTTCACAGCCACCTACCATATAATATCTGAGTCTATGACAAAAAAAATATGGTGTAACCTCAATGCTAGGTGGTGCTGTGACATGAAAGAAAATGTTGTTGCTCTTCCTATATTTTTTCCTATTAATACTGTTTTTGACTGGCACCTGGCAATTCCACTGTACATAAATTCAAAGGAACCCTAAGAAATTGAACTTTTATTCAACTTTTATACTTTTATTTTATTTTATTTCGAATAATTATCCAAAGCTTTTTTTTATTTCCTGTACCTGCTTAGACATGGAACTTGGTCAGCCGGTAGTTCTTCTTTCTTCGAGGCCCATGAACTATTCTCAGACTGTAGGTAATTTGCAGAGTATGCAAAATCACACAAACATTTTTGTGTGACATTGTCTCTGGATTTTTACCCAAAACACATAATTTCTATATACACCTACATAAGTTTTATCAAATGAAACCTAATAACATGACCTTTAATATTTTTAAAATGCTGGAATTTCTGTAGAGTCATTGCCAGATGGCAATCAAAAACATTTGTCGAGCCAGCAACGCATGAAACACAAATACAGAGCATTTGGTAAGCCTTAAAGATTTACCCCATCATTCTGCAATAAATACCTCATGGTGGAAAAGTGAAAACAGAATTTTTGATGTTTTTTCTTTTGTAAATTTATTGAAAGGGAAACTGCTATAATGCATTGACATAGGTATTTTGACCCTTTACTCAGTAGTTACCAGAAGCACTTTTTACAATACCCAGTCCTTTTGGAAATGACTCTACGTTGTTTGAGGACATGTGGATTTTTTTATATTCTTCTCTGCAGAGCTTTTTAAGCTTTGTCATGTTGGACGGGGACCCTCAGTAGATGTTTAGGTTTCTCCAGAAATGCTCCAGGGCTCTGGCTAAGCCACTCAAGGGAATTCCCAGTTTTGTTCCTAGGCCACATCTGTATTGTCTTGTTGATTGAAGTCCTGAGTACTGTGGATCAGGTTTTCATTAAGATTATCTCAGTACTTTGCTCTGTTAAACTTTCTCACAACCCTAACCAGTATCCCTGTCCCAGTCAGTGGAAAACACCTCCACAGCATGCCTCCACCATGCTTCACTGTAGGCATGGAACTAGGCAAATAAGTAGTGCCTGGTTTTCTCCAGATGTGATGCATAGAATCGAGGCCAAAAAGTTCAGTCTTGGTTTTATCAGACCACATAATCTTGAATGTCACAGTCTGAGAGTCCTTTAGGTGCTTATCTGTAAACTCCAGATGGGCTTTCATGTGTCTTCTACTGAGGTGAGGCTTCTCTTTCATCACTCCGCCATAAAGTCTAGACTGACAGAGTGCTGCAGTAATGGCTGACCTTACGGAAGTTTCTCCCATCTGCACACAGGATCTTTGGAGCTCAGCCATAGTCACCATTAAGTTCTTGTCCACCTCTGTTATCAAGGCTTTAGGCATATTCCTGGTTGTTCCAAACATCTTTCGTTAAAAATTATGGAGGCTGCTATGCTATTGGGAACTTCATTGATATTTTTGTAGATTCTCCTGATATGTGCCTTTGAGCACTAAAGACAGTTATTTTTTCCTTATTCCTTAATTTTTGCTCTGGTGTGGTGTGTACCATTCCAGACATTTCTAATCAACTAAATTAAACACAGGTGAACTCCAATCAATGGTTTTAAGCATCTCAAAGAATATAAAGAGAAATATAAAACCCCCAGAGCTGCATTTTAAGTGCCATAGCAAATAG
>JAUZST010009784.1:0-12775 GCA_034779995.1 Parotocinclus haroldoi | reverse complement strand
CTCTCTCTCTCTCTCTCTCTCTCTCTCTCTCTCTCTCTCTCTCTCTCTCTCTCTCTCTCTCTCTGTCTCTCTCTCTCGTGCTGAGCTGGCAGTCAGGAAGCCGAGCCGGACGTGGTCTTTCTGAACTGTGCTCCAGTTTTTTCGTTGAATAGACCTGCCGCGCTTTTGTTTCTGCTCCTCTCCCGTTGTCGTGGGCAGGGCCCAGAAATTATCTCCACCACGTGATCCTCCGGCTGTCATGCTAAATCTCGGCAATAATACACAGAACGCCCCGTGGCCATCCAGAGGACAATCTATATTTTTCGCTGAACGATAACCGGTTTGGTCAGACTTTTTTTTTTTTAATCCGAATAATAAACAGAAGCTCCTTTCTAACGTACAGCTCTGCCCCGGGGATCCCAAATCCCCAACCCGGAGCGCTCGTGAATCATTTTCGGTGCGTCACTCGCGAAGCGGCTTCTAATCTGCCTCGAAATTGGGTTGCTCGACCAACTGAACTTGAAACAAAACCTACAAACCCGACGGCCTTGATGTTTTAATCTGAAACTAAGCCGGCGACGCCTGCGGTTTAAAGAAAGGGGCTTTGAAGTGCCCAAGACATCAGTGTGCTCCTTAATACTTTACAGCACCGGGGCATTTCAGCTTTTGGGACACGTTATGCGGGGCCAAAAGTATCTGGACACCAAAAGCATGCGGATTTGGGCTCCTGATCCAGTGTAAAAGGCTGACGGAGGTCCTTCTGCACTCCATGTTGTGTTTTAAAAAGGTCACGGTTCTCACGCTGGGGTCCAAAACGTGGAAGGTTGGGGCACGAGGCTCGGTGCGCCTTGAGGTGTTTGTGACATTGTGACTTGTTTTTTTTTTTATTTTTTTACAAAGGCTCCAAGGTTAAAAGTTTGGCTAAATAGCGTTTCTAGACGTTTAAGTTCGTGGTTTCCACTCTGGAAGTAATGTAAGGGCGGCAGGCGCGCTACCTACCTCAGCCAGCAGGGGGAGAACGGGGCATAACAGCTGCTCCAGCGTTTGTTGGCCGAGCAGAAAACTCAATTTCCCAGCAACCATGCGGATGTAAATGTGAAATCTGGGCTAAAGTGCCAGGTCACGTCTTCATTTGTCCTTCAGAGATCTCTGTTTATAAAACACCCGTATTAGGTTGGGGGATCTCTCGGCGCTCTGACACACCTGGTTCCTCTCAGAGGATCATTAGGAGGCCATGTGTGTGTTCGGGACTCTCTATAAACTTTCATTAGGAACAGCTAATCCACCTGCGCCTGCTAGCGCCACGCATCCATGTCCAATGTTTACGCTCTGAATCCTCCGCTTGCTCGCTGGAGACCACAAACGATTCACAGCTCCTGTGTGGAAGGAAATCCCCGTCTTTTCTTTTTGTCAGACCAAATGTCATGATTAATGAGGCTTGACTCGTCAGTATAAACACCTCGGATGAAAGACTAGACCAAAATTAAGGATCACAATTGAGGTTTCTCGATGACAGAGGTCGGGAATTCCCTGCAAGCATCACCGCTTAGAGCGAGAGCGAGCCTCAATACGGGTGTGTTTTGCAGTTATTCCCTTTTTTTAAAAAAAAAAAAAAAAAAAGCTTAGCCGCCGTTTGGAACAGGTTTACCTCTTCAAACTGGACAATCTGAGGCATTTTTTGGAAGAAATGGACTGTTGTGAGGAACAAGCCTAAAACCCAGGCGCTATCATGGTACGGGGTCGGGTCCGGACCCTTGGTAAAGGTCATGTACACTTCTGGGATGCAGCATTAAGGCGGAAAAGTACACCGAGATCTTAGAGCTCTTCTCTCAGGGACGTCCTGCACACATTATAAAGGCATGGCTGAAGAAGACCAGGGTATGGGGACTGGACTGGCCCGTCTGCGGTCCTGACCTGTCCCCAGTAGAGACTCTGTGGAGAATTTAGTTACAGCAAGCAAAAGGCATATGTTATGTCAGCAATCTTTCTCGCTGAAGGGGCCACTTTTGCATAAATCAGTCCTAAAAAGTAAACCGAAGAGGGGTGATCTCTCTCCCCTCCCTCAGAAGCATCATTGAGCCATGCCCGATAGGAGCACGCGGGTAAGGGATTAGTTTATCTAACCTTTATCGAGCTCTACAGTACAGAGTTACGTTCACAAACACCGCTTACAACTTTACTGTACAAAAAAACAAGCCTCGTGTTATAACCACGCCCACAAGCTCCGCCCCCTCCTCCGGGTTCGGAGGCATCTAGGATGGACCGTCACTACGGAAATGAGGATTATGCCCAGACCAATCAGGATTAGAGATCTTTTTTGGACCAAATATGAAATAAAGGAGCATCCAGACTGCTCTGAGGAACGAGTCCAAAAGCCAGGCTCTATCGTGGTACGGGGTCGGGTCCGGACCCTTGGTAAAGGTCATTTACCCTTCTGCGATGCAGCATTAATGCAGAAAAGTACACCGAGATCTTGGAGCAACATAGTGCAAACCGGTTAAGCTCCCAGACCTTACAGAAATCTGCAGTTAAGGATCTGAAGGCCCCGGGTCGTCATTTTTTGGCCCTTGGACCCTCAGTCTGTTGAAAGACTGACTGCAGGTTCTGCTGCCTGTGTGTGTGTGTGTGTGTGTGAGAGATGATTCCCATGGAGTTGTACAGTGCAGTTATAGATATCGATCGGAGAAGTCTCAGACCGGCCAGATAACGTGCGAGAGTGACAAAATGAGGCTTCTTACAAAAGCACGGCCGCTGGCTGTGAAAGCCGTGAATGCACGGCCTCGCCGCTTCCTTATCGCCCTGAATCCAGAGATTTGACGATTAGACGGATCAGACAGACTGTTCCGGGGGGAAACAGATTCCGTGCCGCTGAACTCAGACCGGCTCGCGGCGACCCAAGCGTCCGGGAGGGAGCACAGGACGGCCGATGGAGGGTGTGCGGTCGCTGGGGAGATGGATCCAGGTGAGTGCACGACAAAAGGGCGCGAAGGGGCGCGAAGATGGAACCGAAACACTGATGCGGCCGCATTCCGAGAGGTTCATGATGTGAAACCGCAGCGCGGCAGGAAACAATGATAGCATTCATCCCATGTCATTTTCCTCCTCTTTTATCTCGATTCGTTCCCTCTTTCATAAGCTAATGCGTGCGCCGCAGCCAGAAGTGGCTCTTTGTTAAAGCGCTGATGTCTGAACCCTTATCTCATTCCACCACAAGTGTATACAGTCAGACCCAGAAGTTTTGGCACCTCCGGCGAAGATGGGTAAGGAAGATCACGACCTGGCTTTACCTGTCGTGGAAGCCCGTCCATGGCCCAGACACCTTCATCAGCAAGGGGTAGATTAAAGAATGGAAATGGAATAAAAGAATATATTAGAAATGAAACGAGGAAACCTCTGCTCAGGGTCCTTGGGTGGCTAGAGATGGCTGGCAGGAACAGGATGCAAGGCAAGAACCAACCCTGGACTCCCAAACTCACACACTCACACACTCACAGGTTGATCTAATGCTTTGGAAAGAACTATAAATCCGGAATACCTGAATAAAAAAAACTCTCGCAGACTCAGGGAGAACATGCAAACGCCACACGTTCTTGGACCTGGACCCAGAGCTGTGAGGAGTTGGCGCTAACCACCAGGAGTTGGTGCCAACCTACAACCTGAATAGGATCTGAAAAGATGGTCGTGGGTCCCACTTTTTTTTCTTCTCAGCCCTTCACCCTTTTTTTTTTCTTTTTTTTTTTAGATATTGTGACGGAAAAGAAAAGCAAGAGGGAGAACTGCAGCGTTTGGGAGGAGAGCTGAAGAAGACAAACGCCACCTGCTGTCAAAATGGTCACACTGTCTCTGAAAGGTCAGAACACGGAGCCATGCAGGTGCGCAACTCAATATGTAAGTACCGTCTAGTTCTGGTACTCCGGGGGAACTCCCTCCAGTTTATCACCAAATGCTTATAAACGATGTTCCTCTGATAAAGGGATTTCCTGTCGATGTTTCTCCCTCTACAGACCATAATATCATTTTAAAAAAATCCAAATCTGGAGGAATTTCAGTCCTAAAAAGTAAAACGAAGAGGGGTGATCACTCTGCGCTCCCTCAGAAGCGTCATTGATCCGTATCCGATAGGAGCACGTGGGTGAGGGATTAGTTTATCCAAGCTTTATCAAGCTCTATAATACAGAGTTACGTTCACAAACACCGCTTACGACTTTACTGTACGGAAAAACAAGTCTCGTGTTATAACCACGCCCACAAGCTCCGCCCACTGCTCTAGGCTCGGAGGCGTCTAGGATGGACGGTCACCATGGAAACATCATGGGGATGGTGCTCAGACCAGTCGGAAGATAACAGATCTTTTTTTAGAGCAAAGATGAAAAGGAGGATCCGGACTGCTATGAGGGTCAAACCCAAAAGCGAGGCTCTGTTACGGTACGGGGTCGGGTCCGGACCCTTGGTAAAGGTCATTTGCCCTTCTGTGATGCAGCATTAATGCAGAAAAGTACACCGAGGTCTTAGCTTGGCGTAAACCGCCTTTAGCAAAAACAAAAAGCAAAACAAAAACAAGGCATGACTTTGGATGAACAGGTACGGGTACTGGACCCTAACCCTGGCCCATCTGCAGTCCTGACCTGTCCCCAGTAGAGAATGCGTGGAGCACCGTATCGTGCACGTCGTGTTCTTTGGCAACGCTCCACACCAACGGATCACAGAAGACGATCCTGAGTATCTCCAGATCGCAGATGTCCGTGGATAAACAACAATGCACTCATCAAGTGAATCGAGACGTAATGAGACGTAATTATGAGACGCACCTTAACGAATCATATCCTTGTCTTTCTTCTTTTATCTTTATTGCGATCGTGAAAACAAGGCGAGCAGATGTGAGTGGTTCCTTTAAGCAAAGAGCTCTTTTAAGAGGACGTCGCTCTGGGGTAAACACAAACAAACCTATACATCCAACCTTTCTTTCTTTCTTTCTTTCTTTCTTTCCTTTTTTTTTTTTTTTTTTTTTTGGAAAGACTACACAGGATATTTGTGCAGAGCCTGAGGGTAAAGAGGGGAAGAAAGAAGAAAGTAATACTTAGACTGCGGTCACCGTGGTATGCAGACACCCATGAAAGACCTGCCTGTCAGATCTTGCAAAATTCACTTTCTGAAATGTGACTTTTCTCCTGCCTCGGTCGCCATGTTGAGCCGAACTGACAGTTATTGTCAGCCGAAGGATGTCGTAGGAATATTTCATCGCTACGAGACGCTGCGTCTGCGATTTGGGCTTACGATTCTGGGCCGTAGTTTGGCTTTAAACGGTACGTACTTATTTACATCTCGTGGGAACACGCGTAGGTTCGGATTGATTAGTAATGCAGTTTTGGAATCCTTTATAACTTCCCCCAAAAATACGAGCTAAAACATCCTCAACATGGTCCTTTACCAAGGGTCCGGACCCGACCCCCTACCATAACAAACCCTGGCTTTTGGACTTGGTCCGGTTCCTCCTTTCTATCTTTAGTCCAAAAAAAGATCTGCAATCCCGATCGGTCTGAGCACCATTCCCGTGACGTTTTCACGGTGACGGTCCATCCGAGGAGTGGGCGGAGCTTGTGGGCGTGGTTAGAACACAAGGTTTGTTTTCTGTACGGTAAAGTTGTAAGCGGTGTTTGTGAACGTAACTCTGTACTGTAGAGCTTGATAAAGCCTGGATAAACTAATCCCTCACCCGCGTGCTCCTATCGGATACGGATCTGAGGGAGCGCAGAGAGATCACCCCTCTTCTCGGACACGCTGTGCTTACCGGTGCGAAAGCAGATCCCCGAAAGCCCTTCCCATGCTCGAGGATACTCGGAACGCAGGTGTGTGTGCACAGGTGAGACAGGAAGCCGGATAAAAAGAGAGCGCTGCAGCCACTTCCGTCATCCTTTTGTCCAAGTGCAAGAGGAACAAATGGCACTTCCTGCGTCTAAATGCTCCCTTTTGGCGTGCATAAAGACTTCGACTCGAACCCGAGCTCGCCTCTGTTCCCGGAGTCCTCCGCCTTTCATTGTTAGCGCTTCTCCAGTGACAGCAACGAGCAACGACTTTAATGCCGCCGCTCCTGATCCACCTCACACCGAGCGTTCGTGACCGACGTTTCTGGGCGACCCTGTTTGGTCGTTTTTGCGCTTACGGCCGGGATAACGAGGGCCAGCCGACGAAACAGAATCAAGTTCCTCTCCCCGTTGCACCACAAATGGGAAGTTTATGAAAGCCCTTCCTGAATTCTGCGTCCCCCCATCCCCCCATCCCCCCCTCTGAACACGGAGCGCCAAGCCTCCATAAATTATCCAGGCACTCGCTAATAAAGCTTTCGGATTTTCAGATCCACCTGCGAGCCGTCGAACTGGAGCACAATGAAAGCGGCGTGGAGTCTCCTTCCCTTTCACAGCCGCCTTCAGATATCTCCAGGCTCCTCTCGGGCAAATTCCTCCATCTCTTCGGTCGGGCTTTGAGGCCGCGGCTCAAAGAGGCACCTCATTTCTTCAGAGGGAACGTTTGTGGTTTTCGAACATTAAACTGACTCGTTATGCTGTCTTTGACCGTGACTGTAATTCAGCTCAGTTTTACCTGGCGACGACGTGCTTTCATATCGCCTTCCATCGCAGGCTATGTCGTAGCACGTAGCGGGCCAGGGGAAGAACCAAAAAAAAAGGGTTTTAATCGAGCTCTTAGCCTGAGAGAATGACCGTCTGAAGTATCAAAGGCAAACGGGCCGCTGGCCCTGCAGATGTAAATCCATCTTAGTCCACAGACTTTGAACAGCTTCCTTTTTTCTAATCACTGATCTCATGCGATCTTCACAGGACGCCCTCTCCCGAAAACAGAGCAGCACCCATATCGAATTTCCCCCACCTGTTTTTGCGGATCGCTGCTCATTCAGAGCTTTAAAGGCACTTCAACAGTTCCTCGTTTCTAGGAATGGGACTACAAACCTCCCGGCGGGACCTGTTTGTTTCTTATTGTTTTCAATCCACACTGGGCGGTCGAAAGTATTGGGACACCTCCACGTTCCACCGTTCATCCATCCATCTACAGAACGGCACAACAAGGTACGGTGGTACTCTGCCGAGTGCCCTAAACGCTGACATCAACATTGTAACGGGGCCACGGTGACAGAACCACGCCCAAATTCGAGCTGCCAGCGTAATTCGATCACTTAAAGGTGCGTCTTGATACTTTTGTCCATGTAGCATATTATACATCCTCCTGGTGCCTGGTGGAATGAAATCTTCTAAGAAACAAAGGATACAGACGATATTTTCGGGGGAAGACTTGGGGCCTCCTTTTCTGACCCGGGTTAGAAATTTGTTGGGTGCCGTTTTAGGTTTGACCCCAGCGAAACTGCTTTAGTCGAGTCCAGCTCCAAAATTTGCGCATAGGAGCAGAGGCGTATAAGGAAGACCCTATGAGAAGCTCCAATGGGGTATTTGGGCGTGTTGCCCTGGCTTCCAAATTCCCCCGATTGCCCCCGGGCTGGAACGATGAGACTTATCTGCAGCAGCTCCATCTTATGGTTAATACTTAAGAGTATTTGTCATCAAGCTTTGTCCTAAATAAGTTATTAAAAAAAAACATGTTTAGACCAAACACACACGGTCTGCGCTGTTGTGTAAACGTTTAATTGTCTGTTCTTTTTTTTTTTTAATACAAAATGCGACCATAAAACTTTGTGGAAAACTTTATACATCCCGTAAACTTGCTCTAAAGACAGAAATACACTAAAGGTAAATAATAAGCAGCACTGGTGATTTCAATTCACTTTTAAGGCTTTCGGTTTGGATTTAGCTCGTGCCTGAGATCCGTGCCTCAGGCTCTGATTTAGGAAGAAAGCTTAAATTAAAAAAAAGATTAAGATTAAAACAGCTTTCATTACCGCAGGGGGAAAGAAAAAGAAAAGGTTCGGAGAGAATCGACGGTAAGAAAGCCAGAAAGGCGTCCGTGGCCTAAAAAAGGGGGACCTGGCAACCACCAGAAACGAATGTGCATTGTTTATGCCCCGTCGCCGAGTCGTATCACACCGAGTTTAGGCTCGGGGAAGGGTTCGACTATATCGTTCAGGTCCTGGGTCCCACCTGCTGTTCCAGATAATCCCACCCAGCTGCAAAACCCAGCCAGCCCTCACCACCGAGCCAGATAATATCTTCGATCTTATTTCATGCAGTGCTGTGAGGAAGCATGCACACAACACCTTCGAACCTTGAGGCGGATGGGCTACAACAGGGGGAGCCTACCCAGTAATAGTATGCCTGGTTATCCCAGCGGTTCCTAACAGTATTATCCGAAGGACTGATATGAAGAGGGAGAAAAAAAAAAGGTTTCAAATCGGAGCTTTGAAGGACGCGGTATCATTCGTTGCCGCTCGAACAAAGCCCCTCCCTCGGTGAGTCGCGCAAGTCGCAGTTTGTGAATTTAGCAGTTCAGCACATGCCCTAATCCGGCACATGAGAGTCTCCGTAGTGACCCGTTAAAGACTTCGCCGAACGGGAACGTTAAGCCAGGTTCGCCGTGACGAAGACGTAAATGCGGGCGAGGAAGGTGGTGACGGTGCCCTGCCTCCACAGCTTCAGCTCCACGTCCAGCAGGAAGTTGGCAGGCTGCGGGAGCTGGCGCTGCAGGTAGATGGCGCCGGTGTAGGCGTTCAGCTTGCGGGGGCTGAAGTAGCCGCCCTGGTTGCCGTCGGAGATGCTGATGATGATGTTGTCGCCGGCGTAGGCGGGGGACGGACCCATGCGGAAGATGAGCGCCGGGACCATGATGTTGGTCTGGAAGCTGAGCTGGTAGTAGGTGACCCGGGCCGGGGTGTTCTGACACTCCACCAAGTTAGAGCAGGCCATGCGCTCACACCGTCTGTAAGAAAGCACAGGCGGGAAAAGGTGAGGATTCGTGAGGAGAGGCGGGGATGAGGGAGGGGAGTAAGCGCTGGGCGTCGTACGTGTCAGAAACGCGGCGGTAGTTTGATGGACAGGTGAAGGACAGGCAGTGGAATCCTCCCTGAACGTTATAGCAGGTTTCATCCCCGGTGCAGTTATGAACTCCGACAGCACACTCGTCTACATCTGTAATACAACAAAAAACACACAAACTCACAACTGGTGCCCAGCAACAACCAGCATCCATCTATCATCCGCACAAAGCTCGTATTAATCCTAAAACTGTTCCGTTAATTTCATTCTAAATGAAAAACACCAAAATAATAACACCAAACACGGCATTTTAAAAAAAGATAATGAATTTATTTTTATTTATTCTTAAATGTGTGCATTAATAGCAGCAACTTGAATGACAATAACAATAATAACAATATTTATAATAATAATAATAATAATCATCATCATCATCATCACCATAAATATATAAATATAAAATCTAATAATAATATATTAGCACTAATAATAATAATAATAATAATAATAATAATAATAATAATAATAACAATAATAATAATAATAATAATAGGAAGAAGAAGAACAGTAATAATATTAATAATAATATAATAATATAGTAGCAGTAGTAGTAATAACAATAATAATAATAATAGCAGTAATAATAATAATAATAATAATAATAATAATAATAGCAGTAATAATAATAATAAGAATAACAGCAGTAATAATATTAATAATAATATAATAATATGGTAGCAGTAGTAGAAATAATAATAACAATAATAATAATAATAATAATAATAATAATAATAATAATAATAATAATAATAGCAATAATAATAATAATAATAGTAATAATAATAATAATAGTAATAATAATAATAATAATAATAGCAATAATAATAATAATAATAATAGTAATAATAATAATAATAGTAATAATAATAATAATAATAACAATTCTTAAGTCATATTGACAGCTACTAGAAGAAACCCTGGGTCCCAGAAGCTTTTATTTTTTTTGTATTTACATTTTATTTGATTGTAATTAAGTTGAGATTTGAATAAACTGCTAATAATTATTTTACCTACTCATTAAAAATGCGAAAACCTGCGAGGACTTTTTAAAAAGAATATCTTCATGTCCAGCACATATATATTTTTATAAAAATGGATAACACGGGTGAAAAAAAATCCATCGGCTTGTAATGAATAGATTAGCGTATATTAGGATGAGAGTAAGAACATCTCACCGCTGCACGAGCGTCCGTTTGGAGCCATGGTGTATCCGTGTTCGGGACAGGCGCACTCGTAGCTCCCGGGCACATTCACACATTTGTAGGCGCAGAGATTCCCGGCACTCTGAGAGCACTCATCGATGTCTAAGAAAAAAAAACACAAACAGGCAAGGAGAACATGCCAAATCCCAGACAGACATCCCGTGAGACGCAGCGGTCTGCGTTTTCTTACCTTTGCAGGTGTGTGCGTCCTCTCCCAGGTAGAAGCCCGTCCTGCAGTAACACTGGTAGGAGCCGCCGATGTTGGCGCACTCCTGACTGCACGGGCTGCTCAGACACTCGTTCACATCTGCATGGCCATAGGGGTCACGATCATTAAGAATCGAGACTGCCTTTGTCTGTTTTACGCTCCGCTTTTTACAGCCTGCCTGCACGGGGGCACGCCTGTCTGCCCTCCCCTCCCTCAGACTCAAACAGCTATGTCCCACAGAGCCGCCCTCGAGACACCCGTCCAGTACGTTCGGCCTCTATAAAGGGTAAATAAACGTTCTGGGGCGGTTTAGAAAGAAGTACAGAATGTAAACGGTCCACGGCTTGTAGGACAGTCCTTGTCAAAGCGGGGGGGGCACGCCCGCCTCGCCTAGGGGTGGCAACGAGCTATAGCGTGAAAATTTAAAATATCCAAATCAGACCCTGAGAGGGTCCTGTACGCACTTTGGTCTTTTCTAAGGCGCAGCCACCGGTGCCCATAGGTCACGCCAACCTGGGCAGAGGGCCCGGCCAGGACGCGGGCATAAATCAGAGACGTTCTGTTTCCTGGCATGAGGGCATGAGTACAGACACACGACCCGAACCCTCTGGGTAAAGTTTAGGCGCGTTTGCCGACAGCCATGGAGGTTTTTGGCGGCGTGCGTGTACCATCAGAGAGGCGGTGAGATGTCGTAGCCGTTTTGGCAGACGCCGGTCTGATCTGAGCGCTCTCATTGTGTTCTTATCAGCCTGCGTACCTTCACAGTTCTTGCCATCGCCGGATAACGTGAAGCCCGAGCTGCAGGAGCACTGATATGAGCCCGGAGTGTTCTCGCAGGTCTGGGCACACAGCCTGCCCACGTAGCGCCAGCATTCGTTCACATCTGCACAGAGAGAAAGGCAGGAGACGTTAGCGGGCCCTAGTCTAAACAGTAACCCGAGGCCTGACGCTGAGGCACGACGCGGCGAATCACAGCCCGGTCCTGAGCAGCCCGTTTGGAACCGAACGGGAGGAGATACGGCTCAGTAAGCTCCTGATAAGAATGTAAACACGGCCGAGGCTGGGAGCTGCAAGAAACTCTCCTTTTGACTTTGATTTAGATGCAGACAGTATGAAGCTGGGCACACAGCCATGAATATGAAGCACATAGGGCCAAAAGTATGTGGACAGCCCCAAAATAGACATTTATTACTTATGTGTTCAGGGGTTTTTTTTTTCCTTTTCTTTTCTTTTCTTTTTCTCCTCTCAGGTTTTCTACTTGGTTTTGGAACATGACTGTGAGTCCAGGTGCCAAACGCCAGACAGCTCGCTCACAGCTGGCACCTCAGAGACGTTCCGCTTGACCCAAAGCTCATGCAACACCATCTCTTCGCAAACCTCGTACGATCAGCAGCAAACCGTAATACTCCTCCGCCGTGCTTCACGGTTGGCATCGGGTCCTCCCTGTCCTTCTCCAAATGTAGGTCTGTGGAGTCATTTCTCACGCGCCCCTCCAGGTGGTCTTTTGAAAATCCGACACACAAAGCGCTGTTTCGTTCCGTTCGACAGACGACTCCGAGCCCTCCTGCCGTCGCCCTCGGCTCCGTTTCCGCCCTCTTTTCAGCGCTGCGTGTTTAATACGGCTTGGATAAAGTTCAGACCACATTTATGAGGAATTAATGCAGGTAATTTTCTCGCGCGTTGACACGGGGCGGCGACTTTCAAGGCTTAAAATCAGGAAATTCCGTTCTGGCATCGCACTGTAAAGAAATGTTCATAAGCAATTAAGTAAGATTTATTTATAAAGCGCCTATAAAAGGATTTTAAATAGGATTAAAGAAAAGGAAGGAGGCAAACAGAGAAGGATATGGAGGAACACCTATGAAGAGGAGAAACGATTTAATAACTGGATGTAATGCTGCTTACTGACTTACGAGGAGTGAAGGTTAAAAAACGCCTCTCATTTAGGATCGCAGAAAACGCTGAGCAGGAGCAGGACTGATGGAAAGAGATGAACGTTCACAATCACTGCCGTTAAGTGGCCTAGTCTGAACTGCAGTTGTATTTGTGTGGTCAGAAGCTTAGCTCCGGGTGATGACATCATCGATAAGGGAAGATGTGGGCGAAGGAGGGTAATCAGAAATCCAAACAAGAACTTCTTAATGTTCTACTTCATCTTTATGCTCAAGAAATTTGACTTTATTTTAAGTGATTTAGGGCTGAAATCAAGTGTAAAAGATTAAACAGTTTTTCTATTTTTCCTCTTGATGGAAGTGTTGCTTATTATTATTATTATTATTATTATTATTATTATTATTATTATTAATATTATTATTATTATTATTATTATTAATATTAAATATTATTATTATTGTTTTTGTTATAATTTTTAATCAATATTAATATGAAATTTA
>JAUZST010009783.1:0-12776 GCA_034779995.1 Parotocinclus haroldoi | reverse complement strand
ACACACACACACACACACACACACACACACACACACACACACATACACACACACACACACACACATACACACATACACACATACACACATACACACACATACACACACACACATACACACATACACACACATACACACACATACACACACATACACACACATACACACACATACACACACATAAACATATTTTCTTGTGTGTGGCCACCATTATTTTCTAGCACTGCCTTAACATTTTGGGTATGGAGTTCACTAGAGCTTCACAGGATGCCACTGGAATCCTCTTCCACTCCCCCATGAGAACATCATGAAGCTAGTGCATGTCTGATGCCTTGTGCTTGTCCACCTTCCAATGGAGAGTGTCCCACAGATGTAGGGTTTAGGTCTTGAGACATGCTTTACCTTTACTCTCAATTTCTTTAGCAAGGCAAGGGTCGTGCTTGGGGTTGTTATCATCTTGGAAAACTGTCCTGTGGGACGGTTTCTGAAGGGAGGGAATCATGCTCTGCTTCGGTTTGTCACAGTACATGTTGGCATTCATGGTTCCCCTCAATGATCTTTAGTCCATCACAGTCGGCAGCATTAATGATACATGACCCACAGCCCCATGCTTGACCGTAGGCAAGACATACGTTGTACCTTTCCAGCACATTCAGCACATTGTTGGTGGGCTTTCTTGTGCATCCTCTTTAGAAAATTCTTAATTCTGGGATTACAGCCATGCAGACCAATTTGATACAGTGTGTAGCATATTCTGGCAGCATTCTTGCGTCTATTTTTAAAAGTCACCCTTTGGATGTGATGCTGAGCTTGTGCACTGAACTTCTTTGGTTAACTATGGCAAGGCCTGTTCTGAGTGGAACCTGTCCTGTTAAACTGCTGTATGATCTTGGCCACCATTCTGCTACTCACTTTCAGGATATTGGGAATCTACTTACAGCCTAGGTCATCTTTATGTAGAGCAATAATTCTTTTGTATTTCAGATCAGAGAATTCTTTGAACTTCCAGTGTCCAGTATGAGAGCATGTGAGTGCAATAACAAATTTAACACATGTTCCCCATTTACCTTTATCTAGAATAAACTCACATATACAAGGGGCAGGACATGCAAACTTTACAAAGAAAGAACAAAAGACCTTGTTGTCACCTAGAAAAAAAACACTTCAGATATTTCAGAGCCAAAAAAAACAAAAAACAAACAAAAAAAAACCTTATAATACAATGCGAAGAGACACACCAGATTGGTGGACAATGGTCAAGGGAGTGGGAGGGCTTTGAGAGAGGGGTTGGATGGGTGTTTGTAGGAGAAATCGCATCAGTATGTGAGAATTAAGGTTTCCCTTTAGTGGGTGGAAGTGGAGAGGTGTGAACATTGTGTGCACAGAGACGCTGAAATGGCCAGGTGGCTGTCTGGGAGCTCCTGTTCTTTCGAGGTGTGAGACAGGACCGTCTGCCTGCCAGCTGGAGTTGGAAACTGATTTGTCTTGGAATAAGGGAGTCCCAGAATGAGTTTTGAACATTACAGAAATTCTAGCAGGCACTGTGAAAGAGCTGATGGAAGTGACCAAATAAAAGTATCCCCCCTGAGAATTCCATCCTACAGCTGCAATCCCAATTCGGACAAAACCAGTCAAAATAAACCATCAGTCAGATGAGCAGTACATTCTAATGACCTACAGATTAAATAATACAAATTCCCAAGCATTTGTGTTGTCATGGTTACAACAGCAGAATGAGAGCACATGACTAAGCTGAGATGGCTAAGATGAGTGAGAAAGAACCCCTCCCTAAACCCCATTAAGAACAGATGAACACAAAAGACAAATCAGCAGAGTTCAGAATGGTGTGATAAAGGTGTATTTGGCAAGAGAGATTCCATTTCTCCTTCACATTTCTGCCGCATCAATAAAAGAAAATCGGCTGCAAATACAAGCTGAGGTGTTAGATAACACCATGTAACCATGTCCTTCATACCATGGCAAGGTTAGTCCATTAAGCAGCACCCTCACTCTGATTTTATGGCTATACCAAAGAGTTTCCACTAAATCAGCTGCTCCTACCCAAGCCTTAAGGAAGTGACACAAATCAGTAGTTCTAATGACTTGCTGGTGCCAACGAGGTGGCTGCTGACATAAAACCATTTAACACAGAAGGGCCCCATTTACACTCATGCATGGTGTTCTGTCTGGAAATACATTTGAGACAAAATTTCTATGTAGTGCAGTACTGCATTACAGTACATACTGATTTACTAAAAGTGGTTACAGGAACAGTGTAAAAGACATAAGCAGCTGTCATCATAGGTGCTGACGATGTGCATATTCTGAGCTTTTTCCAGGCTCCCACTTTTCTAAGCTGCCTGTTGGTGTAGAACTTCCTGACAGCATAGGCTTGAGGTCTACTGGTACTGTGCAGATGACAGCTTGGCCTATTGTTTTGTCACATCATGGGGTTTGTATGATAAGACACTTCCCCAGAGTCTCCTGCTTTCAAGTGACAATGGCAAATATTTACATGTGAATTCGGCAGAAAAGCGCATTTTGGGCATTGTGCTGGCTTGTCACTGCGGCTAAAAGTGTGCAACATCTCATATGTCTGCTGTCAGACCAGCTGGAGGAAAGCTGTCAACATGAAAAACGATGTTGGGCCTTCCTTCTTGTCCTTTCAAAGATTGTTTTGGAGGGAAAAATAACTGGAGAAGCAGGTTGTGCAACTTTTTGAATCTGGGTCAAGCAAACATTTCCACAAAAAAAATAATATCAAGACAATGACACAAACGTTGTTTGGATTAAAAAAAAATAATTTATTGCATCATTTATTATAATTTATTGTATTTATTACATCTAAACCACCCCAAGAAGGAGGAGTGCCTTTTTGAGTCTTGGTACTATCAGGGTTTTTTCCTTGCAACATTTAGGGAGCTTTTCCTTGACACTGTCGCCCTAGGTTTGCTCAATTTGGGAATGGCCTTATAGGATAACATCATATTGTAAAGCTGTTTTGAGACAATGCGCCATATAAATAAATCTGACTTGATTTGACTGGCAAAAGTATGTGAATTTCCAGGCACAGAAATTAGCCTAAGGGTGAAAATGGAGCCAGGTGTTTAAAAGCAGTGGGACGACAGGTGAGCGTCTGTGTCCAATTGTATTTTTAAAAAAGTGTTCTATCAAAATCTGATCTATACAGCATACTTGTATATGTGTACAATGGCACGAACAACTGTTGCCCTCACCAGGACCGGCTGACAAACAAAGATCACAGAAAGCAAGGCAAGCTGTAATAATGAATGAGGTCATGGAAACACAGAATCACCTTGTCACTTGGGGAATGTTAACGTTCATGAGTCCACCATCATGTGAACACTGCAACACAACAGTTCTGTTCATGGCAGTGTTTCCAAGAGAAAGCCACTGCTCTACAAAACGTACACTGCAACCCAGCCGCAGTTTGCTAAATATTATGTGGGTAAGCCAGTTCTGTGGGTGGAGAAGACCAAAACAGAACACCTTGATTTACATTAAAACCATTTTGTTGCCGTAGCTGGGGCATGATGGCTTGCCTCCATTTAGAGATCAATTATAAAATTATACTAGAAAATCTACCATCAGGACATTACTTTGGGAACTGAATCTCACGAGAACATAGGAGAAAGAAAATTACCCAAGCCCTTATATTATATATAATATAATATAATATAATATAATATAATATAATATAATAATATAATATATTAATATAATATATTACCTTATATTACCAAAGAGCAGTTAACAAATAATAAACCTGATGTTTTGGAACGGCCAAGTCAATATCCTGACCTTATTCCTATAGAATGCATCAAGTGCATGATGTGACCAGTTCATGTGAGGAACCATCACACCTTCAAATATCCCAGAGTTGAAGGTTGTTCTGTATGAAAAAAATGGACTAAAATTCCTCCACTTTGATAAGCAGGACTGATCAGCAGCTACAATGAATATTTTCCATTATTCAAGGATCACCAAGGCACCAACTGAAACCACTGCCATGCTGCATTGGAGCTAGCAGCACTCGTTTGTTGTTTTAAAAGAAGTTAAGATCTTTTCTGATAAACTTTTTTCAGTAATCATATTTCTGCACTACGTTAGATAATCGAATAGTTGACACAGTTAAGCCCACGCTAATTTAAACACTGGTTAGGCTAAATATGTTTGTTCAGTTATAGTAGAACTAAAAGGCCCTGGTCATAATAGCATCACTGTATGCTTTAATTATTGTTCAGCTAGGAATTCTGTGTCATGACAGTTTGTGAAAACTAACTATAGCCAGGTTTTTGCTGTTCTTGTTTTACAGCAGTACACACAGACTCTCATAACACAGAAAGCTGAGTGTCACCACTGGTTAATCTAAATAGCAGCACTGCATTACAAGTCCAATCTGATCTTTTACAGTGCACTCCTTCAGAGATCTGGAACACGTCACAGCTCTGCTCTGCATGGCAGTTTGCCAACTGGGATTCACTGCTAACTTCATGATGGAGAGACCTGTCAGCACTAAGAAGATAATGACCAGTGCTTACACTCGTCCCTTATATTAGTACAGACACACTGTCCGTATGGAAAAGCTGTGTTATGCCACAAATAACAGAGTACACATATCATTTTTTCACAGAACAACACAGTAGATCTTAAATAGCAAACAGTTATGTGCTGCTTATATGCTACAGCTCACCTCGAATTTAAAATGGTTTAGTATCTGCTGCTACTGCTTTTTAAACTCTTTGCCTTCGTTTTCAACAAACTGACCATTTGACAGTGTTGTTAATTACACAAAGTGGCTGTTTTAGGACGCCATTTCAAGCTTGGACTCTAAAACTGACTGCAGCGTTTCTCTCCGAGCGTAGTGCTCACTCAGATTCACGCTCATACAGAGGAGGCAGCAGCAGTTAGCTTGACAGTTGCGTTTCCCCAACCAAAGCATCTGCATTTAATGGGATCCAAATCCTCTCTACAGACTGACACAAAGGAAAAAAAGGGTCAACTAGTGACATAATTGTGAGAGCTTAAACAACATACTACTAATACTCCTGGCAAAGACGATGGAATCACCACACTAATATGGATATTCAAGCAGCTTTTTACATGCCAAACAGCAAATAAACATTTTAAAATTTAACCCGGTTAGCGGTTAAGGTAATGGACTGTGGACCTGTGGGCCTTATGGTCCAGGGTTCAAATGCCACCACTGCAACCCTGCCACAGTTGGCTAAGCAAGGCCCCTAACCCACAATTGCTTGAATTGTAAGACTGTATGAGTTGTACGTCACTCCGGAAAAGGGCGTCTGCTAAATGCCGTAAATGTAAATATCACAGCTTGTACAAAATGTTTGTTTAATAGCAACATTCTGGAGTGGTGAAGCATACCACAACTATAGATTTTCACGATTGTCATAGTTTCCTTAAATCAGAGGAAATGACAATGAATTACTAAAGATTAATGAGGAAAATATGAAATTTGTTGCTCCTCTTTAGGCTTCCATGGCAGTCTAAGGCATATACTTTACAAAGGAAAAGCAATGGTGCATTGAATACTGAAATTATTTACCTGACATGCAATTCCATATCGTAACTGAGTGGGGAAACTAGATGGCTGTCATCCGTATATAATGTTTCATTAGAATGTTACCAGTCCTTGAATATCTGTGATTTAGTGCTGAATACAGTTAGCCTTCTTTTCACAATGGCTCAACATACGACAACTTTTAAAAGCTTAGAACAGATGAAAATCGAACTCATCCACCTTTGTTCTTCTGAAAAGAATGTTCACTTATTTCTGCAATAAAAGAGTGAATCAGAGGAGCAGCTGTGCATACTGACCTATAGCTCAACTTTTGAACGGATTATTTAACCTAGTGAGTGTTCTCACTGCTGTAGTATACATATGTAGTATCATTTACTACAGATGGAGGAAGTGGAGGGGGGTGGCATAAATATAGCTTCAAACAATCATACTCTGAACGAATTTTAAACAATTTCACCACCACGTTCAGAATCAAAATAACAATAACTAAATAATCAAAATGCATGAATAGCAAAAAAAAATATTGTCCATTATATACACATGAGCATGCACACACAGGACATCCTTTTATTTTGGAAACAAAATGGAAAATGACATATCTGAATACCCCAGCAAGTAATGGGGCCTATCTTTTGGGTTACGCCCGGAACATGGCCATCTTGAAAGCGGCCATATTGGATCAAGGTCAAGTTTTTCCAAGGTGGTCATACAGCATATCAAAAAAGACCAGAATTGTCTGAGAAATCGATTACCGCAAGATTTTCAGTATCTGCAGTAAGCATCTTGCAGTATCAGATTTGCAACATCTCCAAGAACCAAGGATCTTTATGGAAACTACAACAGAGTACATCCTTGAGAAAATTAAGAATTGCATTATTTTAAGCTTACGTCACATATTTCTGTGAGATTACTGGCTGGTCGCAAAGTAAATAATAAACATAATAATATAAAAAATAAACATTAAAAAAGTGTTTACTATGACAGTTCTCATGATCTCCCCGTTAAGACTATTTCTAATAAAAAGTGTTAAAAAAAAGACCCCCAAAAATAAGAAGAAAGATTTGGGTTAAGTTTGTTTTCATGTTCATGACACACAATTTAGTAGAACATAATAAGAAAATGCTACTGGTGCTGGGTTGTTCCAAGCATTTGCATTTAACCGGATTATAGATCACACAAAAGCCCTCTGAAAACAGGAGGCACACTGACATATTTGGGCTGTTATGTGCTTCCAGAACACACAGTTAAGACAGACAAACAACAGCTATCCCCAATTTGTTAGCCAAAGGCAACAGGAAGAGATTCCTTCAGCTGTAAGGACAAATAAGCCCCTGCAGGTCAAAACATTTATTGGTTTGTCTTCAAAATGATCAGTGTGTAAACAACTTTCCAGAGAAACCCTGACAAAACTCTAATTGTGATATGTTCCAGACTAATAAAAAAAAATACATTCCCTGAAGTTACAAAAACTGAGGGGTTTAATCTGTGTCACAAAGAATAGCTCTTCCTGCTGTTTGTAATGTTTAGGGTTTAAATCTTTCCTAAACACTACACAGCACTGAATATACACATGAAACACCCAAGACAGTATGGAGTTCTAAAGGAATCTGCCAACGTTCTCCCCCAGGTCCTCACCAAAAAAATTTGAGTAATCAAGAAAGTAAACAAGAATGTGATGAAAATGAACAAGATAATAGTTAAGACAGCTTCCTTTTTTACAAACCTACACCACAGCATGATTTAGTATAGTTATGATTTAGTACAAGTCAGTCGTGATTTCCTCAAGACTGCAAGGGAAGCTTGCCCTAATATGTCAAAAATTAAACGGTACAGCCATTGATTTTGTTAAATTCCTGTAGCATCAATTTCGAGATTTCAAGAAAAGGTTTTTTAATATTGTTTATGCTCGATGCATTTGCCTGTAGAAGCTGAGCCTCCATTCACTTCAATGGGACTGCATGATACAGGTTTTGTTTAATTGCCCCAACCTTGGCAGTCATTGGATAAATGCCATAATTTTGGCTTGGCGTCTCTGGGAGTGAATGGACCTGTGTAACGTTGGACGCTGAGCTTCCCCATCATGATTGGAGGAGAACCCTATTTTGATTGACAGCTAATTTGAGATGGACACTGTCAATCAGTGGAAGCTCAGTCCCACCACGGACTTTGCAAGTAAAGTCGAAAGACAAACTGCAACCCATTTCTTGGTATTTGCTTGCAAAAATTACTTGACCATTTTCATTGTTCATTTCTTACACTGTAAATAACACACACACACACACAGTATTTCCTTCTTTCAGTAACATAATTTCAACATTTCCATGTTTGAGCTTAACACCGTTCCAATAGTTCGTTGTAGGGCAGTGCAATGCCTCAGTTGTACAAACTCTCACGTTAGTGGCAACAATTGGAGCTACATCAGTGGGTGTAGAAAGGATTTGCTCCTGTTTAAAAAGGCTTAAGTCTTACACCCACAACACAATGGCCCAAGGCCGTCCAAGCAGCCCAGCTCAGCTGGCCATTGAGAGGACACTGGTGAAGTCCCTGGCAAAGACGCCCACTTGGAACAATAGGGTCACAGACCACTTTCTTAAAGGAACTGAGACCAGAATTTACATATAAATAAATCTATAAATTTTAAGACGTAAGCTGACTGGGAGCTTCCCCAGCAGCCACCAGTGATCCAAGATGAGCAAAACTGCACACTGGCTCCAATTTCACTACACATAAACACATAAAACTGGGTGGGAACACAAATAAATATTTCAATATCCCTACCAACACAATTGGGGCATCTTGCACATTTCATCCATGCTATCCAAGTACTAGTCCAGTTTTCATCGAATATCTTGTGAATACAGTTCTTTTATTTCTCAATTCAAGTAAGAAATGTAGGACAGGAACAGTGAAACACAAGACATATAGAAACAACCATACAGTGTATAACAATGTTCACACAGTGTATAACAATGTTCACATAACTAATAAGAAATGAACGGTACTGCTAGCCGAGCCCAAGAGAACTAGTATGCTCCAACTTCAACCATTACTGTGGCCAAATAATAATACAAAGTTCAATTTCTTTCTACCAAAAAGACCTGGTGAAAGCCCCCCAAAAAACCCAAGGCGAGCCTATGATACTGGCTTGAATAGTTTTACTGCAATCCATAAGAAAATACCAGCAGTGAAAAGAGAATTTTAGACGTGCTTTCTCCTTAATCAAGAAAATCTGTTCTAAAGGGAGAACTACCTTCGTCTATTTAATCCAGATTTGTAGCTTTGTATCTAACACACAAAGAAGATTGTCCTTCTACTCTTGATTACTGTAAGTCAAGTCAATCCCCCACATCACCCCCATTAATACAGTAGCAGCATAGGACAGCATTTAGTCACACTCATACTGCCAGGCTCAGTCAACCACATAACCTGATAATCAAACAGCGAAGGAAGATGGGTCTTCGTATTACCACGTCATTTAGCTGTTCAAACACAAAAGCAGTTGTGAATAAAGAAATTAACTAAGCTCAGACATTTGAAACTACAGACACTATGCAAGCACTGAAGACATTTGGGTGTCTAGCATCCCATGTGAACTTTAAACAGCTCCCTAGGCAGTGCTCAAACCTCAATAAAGCCATTCACATCCATCTGTCACCAGAGACCCACCGCTCTGATAAATTTGCAGATAAGAAGCTGAGTAGAAGCACAGCTCAGTCTGCAAACAAAAGCATGGGACAAGCCCATTGACAGTTCAGCTTTGTAGCACAACAAGCTCTCAGAGAGCTCAATGGTGCTACTGATAGACAGCCTAGATTTAAATGGAAAATGGTTATTTAGCTCGCTCACATCTTTGATGAGCTTAACCGTCAGGATTTATAATATTAGCAGAACGGTCTTGTCTGGCTCTGACTGCATTACATGCTCTTAAGGTTACATTAATAATAGCCATACAAGAACTTTAGACCAGTGGCCTTTATGAATAAACAACAACCTGCATACTTTAATTTCAGTATAATACAAACCACACCTAATAAGGTGTAGCTCCTACTTAATTGAAATAAAATGCAGTCACTGCAGCTTCTTAAAAAGGTATGGGTGATGACCATTGCTCTGGACAGTCATAAGTATGTCTTTTAATTAAAAATTATTATCTCGGTTAATGGCAACTCAGGGAACAATTGCACCCTGGGCTCTGTGCTCTCCGGGGATGAGAAAGTGTGACCCTGCCCAGGACAAAGTAAGGATAAAACATGAGAGAGGAAAAAAAATCCAACAGCTTATTAGCACAAATAAAGATATCCGGGTTTTAATTAATATCAACAAAACCTGTAAATAAAATACTGTAAACCATTCAGATATTCTTACAAGATCAGATTTCATTCAGTATTGTCAGTAGTGAATGTGCTAAATGGATTATTGTCTGTGTGCTCTGGGTTATTGATTTCAGACTGAGCATTTTAGGCTCTCAAAGCCCTAGAGTCCACTAATTAATAATGGGCTAAATTTAGACTAATAGCCCATGTCTATTACTACACCAGCCAATTTTAGGTCCAAGCCTACTCAGCAACGTTGGATTACCACAAATGTTTCCCAAACAGGTCCTGGGGGAAAGAAAGTCCTTCCTCAGCTCCCAACCCAGAAGTCTAGGACACAAGTGTGGTAGGAGTTGTGAAAATGCAAAACATCTGCAATAAGGCAGATGGACAGATGGCCATGATCAGTAGGAGACTGGGGCATGGAGTTAAGAAGGATTCAAATAGGTCTTTCAACACTTTCAAACAGTGTTTAGTCCTTGGTGTTCATAGTCATATAAGGCCAGGTCCTAAAAAGGTCCTAAAAACTCAACTCTTCCCCCTATCCTTTATGACCAATTGTCATAATTGACATATAACAAATGTAAAAAGCAAACTCTTAAGGCAAAAATTAGGCAAATTTAGGAATACAGGTATATAAGAGAAGAGCCAGTGGAGGAATTGCTGGCTTGTGTCTGTGTGTGTGTGTGTGTGTATATATATATATATATAGTTTTAGATATTTTTTATGTATTTCTGTATATATATATATACACACACACACACACACACACACAAACACATATATACACACATACATAAACATACATATTAAAAATTATATAAAGGAATGAAATATATAAAACTATATATATACACACACACACACACACACACACACACACACACACACACGATTTTAATTATATATATATATATATATAATAAAAAATACCTAAAACTTTATATAAAAAATATATATATATATATAAAATATATCTAAAACAATATCTGTAGTTTATATGGCCACCAGTGTACAAGTACTATAAAGCATTTCCTTTTCCCTCTCTACAAGGTATTTGCACTACTATGTCTGGACCATTCACTGAATACTTCGATAACTCAAGGTTCCCAAGTGCTGAGAAAACAGCCCACCCTAAAATAGGGTCATATACACAGCATTCTAAGAACTACAACCATTCCCAGTTCCTTTGGTGTGAACATGTGTGAAAAATTCTGAAAAAGTTCCTATGATGCAAAAGTACCTATAGTAACCAATAAGAACCATTTTGTGATTCAATCCATCATAGAGGTATTTAAGTTAAATGAATATTCTAAAGAGTCCCACGAATTTACATACATAATTGGAATGACAGAGCAAACCATGCAATAGTTTATGTGAGCTGTGTATTGCTTGACTGACTTAAATGGGAAAAAGAGCTAAACCATGGCCAGTGAGCTCATACACACCTGAAATGAGTACGGGGGCATACTTAGGTCGATCCCATCCTTGATCAGTTTATCCCGGATCAGAATCTTGAGCTTAAGCTTTGGGTAAGACACTGGATCTGGAACGCGTCCATGAAGCAGATTGTTACTGGACAATCCAGGGTATCCTCTGTCCCAACTAGAATCATTAACTTTACTTTCACAGACATAGGAGGCATCTGGAAGGGGCTCTAGAGTGAAGTACAAGTCAGGGTCCACCTTCTTGTCCTCCTCCTTTAGTCTCTGTACTGCCTGGAGAACTTTGAGCCTGTGCTGAGGAGGAAACACACCGATGGCGTCCAGATCTGGCTCACCGATCTGCTTACACACCTCTAGGTCATCGTAGCCGTTATCCATGAAGGACTCGACATACTGGCTGAGCTGCAGGGTTTTCAGCCACTCGTACACGATGGTGGGTCCAGTGCTCATCATTCCTAAAACAATCACTCTAGAAAGTCCAGTTACCTGCGCTGGGGTGAGTGCATTTCCCTCTTCATTTGTGAGAATACAAACACGGTCCTTACGCGTCCATCTCTGCGAGAAGAGCGTCTCTCCAAAGCAGCAGCATTAGGAATGCCAGGGTGTTGCATTTCGGAATCAGAACACCTACGTAGAGCATACAAACAATCTGTAACTACAATTCAGATCTGCGAAGAAACTACAAATTCCGCGAGTCGAAAACGTTTATGATAAGATAACCACCAGCAAGTAGAATGACTCCACTTATTTACCTTGCAAAGTGTCAATTTCACGCAGAAGTTTCCAAACCTCAGCGCGTTCAGTCCCCCGGTGTTAAACATCCAGTTAACGAGTTCATTCTGATGCCGTCAGTTATTTTTATTAAACTCGCCACGGCTGCACACTGAATCCAATGCACAGCATATTGTGAGCAGGTAAATCCAGCTTCTAGCTGTACTCTCTAAAGTAAAGCGACCTGCACGCTGAACGCAGCTCCCGCTACCCCAGAGGCTCAGCTGAACTTGCTCAGGGTTTCTAACCACGAGCCTGTTTCGGAGTCTGTATTTGCCTGTCTGGTTGTTACTCTGCAGCGCCACATAGCGCCCACGTGCAGAAAGTGCAACCGAGTCTCAGGTTCATTCATGCAGCTTACTCATTTATATGAAGCGGCGTATAGCTGTCTCTCAAATTGGTGTCTTGCTACACCTAGCGGTAGATATAGGTACTACACGTGTTCATCGGGACTACTAAGTGCACAAAAATATTTTATGAACAGTTAAATGAAATACAATTCGAAATGCACTTCGAAATATTTTATATACCCCACCCCAAGAAAAGCATGACTGTGCACTGGAGCGTGATTCATAATTAATTGCAGTTGTTTCCATATGTTATGATTAACAAACTAACTACTTCTAACCTCATCTTTTTCTTTCTCTTCTCTACTTCTCTTTGACCTCCTTAAGGCCCTATCT
>JAUZST010009782.1:0-12776 GCA_034779995.1 Parotocinclus haroldoi | reverse complement strand
TGTATTACTGTAAAGCTGCTTTGAGACGATGCTACGTTGTAAAAAGCGCTATAGAAATAAAATTGAATTGAATTTAATTGAATTAAATTGTTACTTTAAAATTATATGAACATGCGGAGTTTAAAATTGTACCCACTTAAGTACTAAAATATGTGTAGTAAATATTGTCAGTGGTAAGAACCCGGAATGAACTGCTGTATGAATGTGGTTATTTAAAGTTGCTTTTGCTCTTTCTCTGTCTCAGGAATCAGATGACTGTGTTTGGAGGGAACCCACGTTTTGAGGATGCTCCTCTTATAAACAGAGGATCTCCTCCTCCCTCAGTGAGTTGTCTTTCCACACACTAATATCAGTTACCCTTTTTTCACATGTTTTGACGCTTAGTTGAATCAGTGAAGGAATTCAAACACAGGTCAGCTTGTGCAGCATTAAATCTTTAGCCCAACACCTGGATTTGAATCACAGCTGTACCTTTCAGCCGGATTGGGCTTCACACAGATCACACATCACACTGTGTCAGGAGAAGGGGATGCTGAGCAGGGACGGTTCTGATTGTACAAATTTACTAATGTGTAGATGTGCAAAGTGACCATATTAAACAGTGGTATAAGAAGAAAAAACAATGCTAATATTAAAGCTGTTACTCAGTTAATATACCAAATTTACAAGCAGATGGTTGATGATGCCAGACAACATGGTGCTACATGCTTCAGTAATGACACAAATGTTCGGCTTCACATGTTGAAATGATGGAGGTAGTAGGTGGGATTTAGCTATTACTACTTCAGGTAAAAGTTAGGTTTGAAAAAAAAAACTCCCATTTTCTCAGCTAATACTCTGTATGCTTCTGTTTGTATGGTTCTTCCTGTGCTCATTTCATTTTTTATTTTTATTTTTCCGATCTAAACTCTCAACCATCCAGAAACGGTGTAAGTCACTTTCTGGCTTTTTTCCTTCTGTTCTGAATCTTTAGTTTCATATCTTCATGGCCATTATTAACTGCCCTACTAAAAAAGCAGCCCAAAGAGACAATAACTGGCTGCTTATCTGTTGCTGGTTGAAACTGAGTGGAGAAAAAAAAAATTGGTTGCAGTGCTAAGGGACCAATCATTTATTCTAGATTGCTCAAATAATAACAGCTACAAAGTTTTTACACTTTAAGTGAAATTTTCAAGCAGCTTTTTGCTATGAGCTTTGTGCTAGCACTGTTGCCCGGACCTTACAGACCCATATTTATAGATGTACTAAGTCTGTGTGCTTTTATTTGTTCAGGCTGCACAAATTCTCTCCATCCCAAATCCGGTTTGAACTGTCTGAACGTGGTCCGTTTGTAGAAAAGCATTTATTGTCTTCTGAATGTTGTTGATGTTTCCAGGTTATCCAGCATTAAAAAATATTCACTTATCAGTAGTGGTTTCATGCACGATTAGGTGCCAAGTTTGAATCAGCAACGAAGCAGCTACATTAACTTGTGATAAAAGACTGTTGTATCATTTACAACCACGTAGCAAAACCCAGCAACAATGTCATAGAAACCATCTCCGTTTCCTGTTTTTCTTTACACGCTACAATCCTTGTGTTTTCATATTGCTGAAACAGTGTGTTTGTGTGTTTACTCCACAGTATTCTCCGAGTATGCGAGCCGACTACCTCTCCGTGGCGGAAGACCAGATGACGCATTTTGTCGAAGAACTTAGGACCTAAGCATCCTTAAGAATGTGTTGTCTGACACAATCTCTCTCTCTCTCTGTCTCTCTCACTCACACACACTCCCACTTACACTCACACACACACACACACACAAGGTTCTGTTTCACACTGGACACGTGCGTGTTGTTGAGCAGTCCTGTAGTGTTAAGATTAGTTTCTGTTTGAGTTCATTATATCAGCTCTATTGACCATACAGGAACATTTTATAATTGTATAATTACAGACTGTAGTCCATCTGTTAATAAATAATAAATACTTTCTTAGCCTCCATTCACCCTCTTCTTCAGTTGTCCATATCCTCACAGATTCAGCACAGATTAGGTACTGTTTATGGGGTATATCGTTTAAGCACTGCAGCGCCACTGATGTGGTGGTGTCTGTTGTCCTGACTGGATCAGACGCAGCAGTGCTGCTGGAGTTTTATCAGAAAGTTACTACATAGTAGGCCCACCTTGTAGATCTAAAGTCTGAAATGGCAACTCAACTTTTGGTGCTCAGTTTCTAATCCTTCATCAGGATGCTGGTGGATGGACATTTTTGGCTGATGGACTATTTTCAGTTAGCAGTGATACTGAGGTGTTTAAAAACTCCAGCAGCACTGCTGTGTCTGATCCACTCGTATCAGCGCGACACATAATACCACACCACCACCACATCAGTGTCACTGCAGCGCTGAGAATAAAACACCATCCAAAGAGCTCCCGATCTCGGGGCGTCCTGACCATTACAGAACGAATAATATGGGAATAACAAAGTATACAATGGACAGATGGACTACAGTCTGTAATTATCAAAATACAAATTGATCCCATATAAGGAGGGCTGGTATAATGGAGAGTATGCAGAGATGAGGGCTGGACATAATATGCTAATATTGATATGATAATATGACTGCACAGGCTTCAAAGTCTGAACCTGATCATTTCTTTTTTTGTTTGGGATCTACTTTGTGTTACGTCAGTAGATGATCAATGGTGCCTCTTTGTGCATGCAGCTTAGACAGTTTTGCTAATTGGGGATAGTCAAAGTTGGGGCGTCATATTAGCCAGTCAGACAACTCTACAAATCGGATGCAATTTCTGTTTGAAACTACATACCAATGTGATCTGATTTTACCTGGATAAAATCTGTCTAGCACAAATCCGATTTGATCCAAATCCCACTATGTTAGCAGAATTCATTCATTCATTCCCGTATCCCTTAGGTAAAGCTGTAGTTGTTGCACTGTCTAAAACAAAGCCATTTTACATAACTCATCTTGCCTTTTTAGCTTTGCAGATTGTAAATATTGTAAATACATTTTACGGCTTGCTGGTGCTGATTTATTGAAGATTGAGAAGTCTCAGTTCTGATTGACAGCTGAGTACAAGTTTGGTTACTAGCTGCTTTGCTTCCATACAAGACGATCACAAAGTGCACTGTTCAATAAACGCCAATATGCTTTCTTCTGTGCAAAATGCGCCCTGCAAGTGAAGCTTGTGCCATCTGGGCATGGCTGAAAATGAGCGCTGAGCTTTCTGCCTATCTAGATGGCGAGTAGATGAACATGCAGTAGACATTCAGAGGGACAAAAGCTTCAGGGAGAAAGGCACTGGTTAGCGGAAAAGCTTGATTTTAATGAACAAATAATGCAATACTACAGTGAATTCTGATCATGTGTTTCTCTAAAATAAAGATTTCCACCAACATGAACAAATCGTATACCCACTTTGGGAAACATTATAATGAAAGCTATATTAAGCCATCACTTGTGGATAGCAATCATGCTATCTGTAACATAAACTAGTACCTGGAACATCATTAAAAAAACACCTAAAAATGAACTGAACTATTAAGATCTATCAAGGAAAATGAACTGGAGTTGGAACATTTCCTAACATAAAACTACTTTAATCCATATTATGGATGGCTCCAACTAAACATTTTAATCAAAATAAATGTTTAACATAACACTGTGACTTTCCACACACCTTTGAAAATGGTGAACACACCTACTGTCAGTCATACTTTGTGTGTTTTTTTTTTTCTTTCACACTGTTCTGCAGTGAATACAGCCCAAACCCCAAAGCCAGAATGCAGTTACCCTGACATGAGCTGTGCTCAAAAAGTATTTTTGAAATTGATAAAATGTTGAACTGTTCTTTAAAATTACATTTAAATATTGATAATGAGCCGTAGTGTTGTATTAGGAGCAAGGGTGTGGGTTATCTGACATTTATGCGTTCACTGTTGAGCTTAACGGGCTGGAGATGTATTCACTCTGTGATCTGTACAGTTTTGCTGTCACATTAATCCTTTGAGTTAGCACCACGTCAGGATACAGTGTGCAAGCAATGTAGTTTTAACTTCAGGAAATTCAGGTTTAGTAATTGGTATTCTACAGTTAACATCTATAACAACTTGGAGTTAATGTGATTTAAAACAAATGCTTTTCATAACATAGCAAAGTGATCAATTACACTCATTGACAAAAAGAATTAAAGCAACCTGATCGGACTGCTGCAGAACTCAGCATGCAGTTAAGTTTCAACCAGATATGTAAATGATTACAGGTGTGATCTTTCACCAAGAGGTACAGGCCCCAAAAGTAACATCTGAGAGCCTTTTTACAGAGCAGTGGGGGAAGCACTTTGAAACCCTTCTTGTGGCAGGTCCCATAGTCTAATCAGACCACACGTAATATCTGCCAATGACTGCATGCTGAGATTTTGCACAAATCAGATATTTTTAGACATTGGGTTCTGCTTCAAATACAGGGTGAGTCAAAAATCACAGGACACATCGCGTGCTGCGTCGTGGACTTTTCACAAAGACAAACCACTGTTTTCGAAACCACGAGGTCTTCGGACGATCACTACCGGTTTCTCTGAATTTGGCCATGAGGGATATAATGGCGCTGTTTTGATATTGGTGGGTTTTGGATGTTGGAGTCTCCGGCTATAATACTGTAGCTGCGTTCCTCGGACATCAGAATCAATTCAGTCTTCAGTTACCTGTGGCGAACAACAAAGTCTTGAACTTTGTGTTGATACACTTTGAACCACAAGAGATATTGCAAATCTGATTGCAGCTAAAGACAGTTTTCTGGTCTTTTTTTTTGTTATGAATGACCACCTTCTCATTGGAAAAATATCGAACCCTAGAGCCAATATGGCAGCTTTTACGATGGCGGCCATGTTCTGGTTGTAGCCTAAAAGGTAGGCCTCCTCACCCATTACTTGCTGAGGTATTCAGATATGGCATTTTGCTTTTTATTTCTAAAATAAAAGAGTGTCTTGTGACTTTTGACTCACCCTGTATATTCACTGTGTAAATCTGTTGTTTTTCCATTGTGAAACATAAGTGGGGAGTGAGGTGTGTGTGTGTGTGTGTGTGTGTGTGCGCGCGCGCTCCTTATAATCTCAGGTCACCAAATGTGATAAACAATTTTAGACACAGAGCTACTTATAATTTCTTACATTTACAAATAACTTGCTAAATTTTCAATAATAAATATTTTTAAATACTTATACTATAATGATTTTTTAAATGAACTTTGTTTTATAAGTTATGATTTAATACATTGTAAGAGTGTAAAATGTCACAATTAACATATCCTGGAAGCTATTTGTATTGCAAGACATGAAGTCAGCATTGTGTAACTGAATGTTGTTGCGTTCACAGATTTGCGTAGAGAATTTTTGAACGATGAAAACATTTACAGCTAATATGAGACGTTTGGATGGAAGTAAAGCTGATGTTTTTTTTACTATTTTTTTTTTTTAACCTTAAATGTAATTATTGTATTTCTGCGATTTGTAAATAACCTGTCTAATAACACGTGCTTTTTAAAAAATTTTGTAAGTTGACTCACAATGTGCCACAACTTGGTAGCCTTACACTGAATCTGTTGTGTGATATGAAAAAAAATGCCTATTGGGGCATTTTTCTGTTTTACAAGATGTTTTAATGAAATATTCTAACATGAGCTTTAGCACAGCATAGTAAAAGCAGACGATGTACTCTTGTTAGCTTAAACTGAGATAAGAATAATAATACTGTTATTAGAGTCGGTAGCATTTGAATGTTGATATGTTCATATTTCTTATCAAACTAAACACGAAAAGTAGGGGATACGTTTTAATTGAATAGAAAGCGATTAAAAAAAGAAGAATTTTATTAAAACAAAATAATCAGCATAGCAAATGAAAAGTCAAAGAAAGTTGTTTGAGTATGCAAATGAGATAAAAACTCATTGATTGTTATTGAGTGGCAAGTGACGTATTCACAGGGGTGATCAGAAGAATGTTAAACTGGACACGAGTGCCACACGTTGACAGTTCAGTAGGGTGTATGATCACCCAAGACTGCCAAAACAAACTGACAGTGATGGAGCATGGACAGGATCAGATTATCTAGCAGTTCTTGTGGGATCCTCTTCATATTCATTTTGAAATATCCCCTCATTTTTGGGCGCAGTGTCATTTTGAGCCAGCATATCTACCATACTAGCATAGCTCTTGTATTGGTGTTGCCTTATTTTTAGCAGTGCCAAATTAGTGTTTTTTTTTTAGTGAAGTATTTATTGTAATATTTGTCTTCCAGTTTAAAAGCATTTGTTTTGCCAGTGAAATGCCTGAAACTGTTTTTAACTACAGTGTGTGATTTAATACATGCATGTGTTTGTGCATAATAAAGATGTTCAGACTTTAACCTAATTGGGCTTTTTTTTATTAACACAATTCTTCACAGTTAACCAAGGTTGTGAATTGAACATCTGGAGTGGGTTAACATTTTGCATTTTACAATAATGGTTAATAGTGTATTGTAATGGCACAGATGGAGATTAGTAAAGTACAACCATATTCTTAATCATAGAAACAGAGATCTAGGAGTTATGAGATTCACCTGAGGACAAAATGATTTTTAATCTTGTAGGCTATAAGCCCCCCATGAAGAATTCATTGTTTTACATTTATTTTCCAAGTGCTGTTAAAAATAGCGTTTAACACAGCTTTCTAAACATCGCAGTTTGAAGCTTTCACACAAAAAAAAACTACCACCTCCCCGTTGCTAATAGTCAACTGTGTATCATTTTTGGATAACAACCTGCAGTTGTTTGCTGTAATTTTAAACAAATCTCCGACACATCTCATGAAATCCCAGCCCATTCTTCTTTGGCAAATCTCTCAAGCTCCACCAGATTTGAAGGCTTTGTGGCATGAACCTTCTTCAGGTCACCGCACAGATTTCCAATGGACTTCAAGTCGGGGTTTTGGCAATTTAAAAATGTTCACTTTGGTCTTCTGGAGGTAGTTCTTCATTCGGAGAGATGTATTTTTTTGGATCGTTGTCATGCTGGAGGAGAAAGTCATGACCCAGAACATGATTTGCTGCTGACTGCTAAAGGGTTTTTATTCCAAAATCTTCTGTATCCTTCATGATTCCCACTTGACGATATTCCCACCACCTTGTTTCACTGTGAAGACGTTATAATCAGTTTCCTCTGAATATAAGCAATGCCTCTGTGGCAAGAGCTCTAGTTTTCTCACCTGACCAAAGGAAATGCTTCCAGTAAACACAATCTTTCGCTAGGTTGTCCTTAGCATACGTTAGCCTGGATGTAGGGAGAATTGCAACCTTGCAATTCATTATTGTGCTGGGATCTAGTGATTGTCTTTTTTTAAAACAACAATTCCTGACGGCTAGTGTCTTGGCGGTTGCTCTGGGTTCTTTAGACACATCTTTCACTTCAGTGTTTATTTCAGGGTCTTTGAAATCTTGCGCTTCCTACTGCTGCCAGGCTTGTTCTGTATCGTGTGGCTCTCTTTGAATTCCTTGATAATGCTTCACAGTAGTTCTTGACACAAAATGGAAACATTTTGTAGACTGTCCTGCTTTGTAAGCATCAATGTTTTTTTCAATTGTCTTTTATGCTTACTCAACTGATAGTTCGGATGCTTAGTAAAGCTTTTATGCTATTTGTGAATTGATATAACAAACTTTCGTCAAGTTAAAGCACAAACAAGTGCTATGGCTCAATAAAAAAGTCCGTTCTTAAGGGGGTTAATAATATTGACCCCAGTGATTTTTGTTTCTTTTGATATAGTTCTGTTATACTCAGTATCAAGTGTTCAATTAATCCAGATGTTGATTTGCAAACATCTCACCCAGATCTACAACTAGTGGAATGCTACCATCGTCACAGAATTTCTAACACCATCACATTTTCTAACCCTTGACAAGAAGTTAAGTTTATAAAAATAAGTGGATATTCCAAAAAAAGTAGCTGATTTTTATTTGAATCCGTTATGAAGGTATGGCACTCTCTTTTTTTTTTTTTTTTTACGACTCCTATGCTAGCTGGGTGACTTTTATTGTGGCATTGCATCATTATTCCTAAAAGCAATATGTAAATCAGTGGTGTTTTAAATAAGTGGTGTTGTGTCTTTGCAGTTGTGCAGTCAGTGTCTACCACTCCTTTGCTCTAGGTAAGTCCTTTTGACTGAAACTGTCTTTTAAAGCTTTCTTCACTGTTTTGCCGTTGTTGTTTTTTTTTTCAAATATTGTAAAAAGCTGTATTCATATTAGTAGCTGTGTCTCAAAAGCAAATGTAAGACTTGTTTATATTTGGACAGTTTTTCATTAGGCACCATTTTGTTGTCTTTCTCAGCTGAAGAAATGAACGGCACTGCATTGCAAGTTTTCTCATGCACCTCATGTACACTTTCCTACACGAATCAAATATACCTTCACAAACACATCAGGAAATGCCACTATGAGGAATATGTGCGACTGCAGACATCAGGAGAAATAAAGAGTGATAATCTAATCCGAAGCTCCAGCAGTCAACAGGCTTCGGGTACTCACAATACGGACACCCCTGATGGACAAAAGCAAGAAAAGAATTACACCTGTTCAGACTGTGGGAGTTGTTTTGCTCAAAAGAGTCATCTCAGGAAACACCAGAGTATTCACTCGGGACAGAAGCCATATTGTTGCTCACACTGTGGAAAGAGGTTTTCTCTAAAGAACACGCTTAAGTGGCACGAACGCATTCACACGGGAGAGAAGCTGTATCAGTGTTCACATTGTGAGAAGAGGTTTACTCAGCAGGGTACTCTCAAACAGCACCTGCGCATTCACACAGGAGAAAAACCATATCGCTGCTCACACTGTGACAAAGGTTTTACTCGACAGAGTCATCTGCAACTTCACAAGCGTATTCACACTGGTGAGAAGCCCTATAACTGTTCATACTGCGGAAGAGGTTTTGCTGACCGGAGTGCTTTCCAACGCCATGAGCGATTTCACACAGGAGAGAAGCCATATCAGTGCTCACAGTGTAGCAAGAGGTTTACTCGACCAAGTAATCTTCAGCAACACGAGCGCATTCACTCGGGAAAGAAGCCATATGATTGCTTGCAGTGCGGCAAAAGTTTCACCGACCAAAGTACCCTTCAAACACACCAGCGTGTCCACACAGGAGAAAAGCCGTATTGCTGCTCGCAGTGTGGAAAAACTTTTGGTCACATGAGTACTCTCAAACAACACCAACGCGTCCACACAGGAGACAGGCCATTTTATTGCTTACAGTGTGGCAATAGCTTCAGTCAAAAGAGTCACCTTAAACTGCACGAGCGAATTCACACAGGAGAAAAGCCCTATCACTGCTCACAATGTGGCATGAATTTTGCACAGCGGAGTCATCTTGAAAGACATCAGCGCATTCACAAAGGACAGAAGCCCTATTACTGCTCACAGTGCGAAAAGAGCTTCACTCAGCCGAATACTCTCCAACGGCACCAGCTTACCCACACAGGAGAGAAGCCTTACGGCTGCTCGCAATGTGGCAGGTGTTTTACTCATCGGAGTACTCTCAAACTGCACCAGCGCCTTCACACAGGTGAGAAGCCATATTACTGCTTAGAGTGCGGAAAGAATTTTACTGACCACGGCTCGCTCCAACGGCATCAGCGCGTCCACACGGGAGAGAAGCCTTATCACTGTTCACATTGTCAAAAGAGTTTCACTCAAAAGAGTCATCTCAGACTACACCGCCACACTCATACCAGAGAGAAATCACATGACTGCTCATAGTGTGGGACAACTTTTAACCATTACCTTGGAGACAAATTAAGATGTGTCCGATCTCTTCATGTATTTGTAAAGCTTCTCTACGGATATACAAAGAACTTTTATGAACATGTTTATGATGTTTATCTGGTTTTATTTAAAGGTGCTATCAGCATCAGTAAAGCAAGGTTACACGTGTGCCAATGTAGTGTAATCAATCAACCCAACATGCATGTCTTTGGAAGGAAACCAGAGTAACCAGAGTTCCCAGGACACGGGGCAGACCCATATCGCTCCACCCTGAGATTGAAACTAGGACCACCTTGCTGTGAGACTGCAGTGCGACCCACCGTGCCGCCTCTTTATGAACATGCACAGGGAAACTGAAAACACTCGTATTAAAGTCTCAGATGACTGTGTGATACATGCAGTTCTAAAGAAACAGGGTAAATAAGGTACTTTTGTACCTTGGTAAACCTCAGGAGACATTTTTTTTCAGCAATCTTGGATCTGGTAACCATTTGGAACCACTGCACTTCTTAAGTTCAGAGGTGCTCTTGATTCAGAGCTGGTCCTCCTGTACAGGATACACCTATGAGAGAGCAACGAGCAAAAATAATAGAACTAAGCATAATGCTTTCTACTCCCAAAAATAATTGTATATGCTTTACACTGTTTTTATTACCCATGCCTATATATAAGCATATATAAAAATAATACAGTAATTTGAAAGGTTTTGCAATGTAGCGAAGGACTTAAAAGAAGAGTCCATAAGAACTGTTGTTTAAGTTAAATATCATGACTTACTGCATTACAGAATATTACTAAGTCTAGTTTTGAGCAGTTTAGCCAAAAAAAAAAAATGGTTTTGTATATTTTGATTACTTATGCCTGAAAATGTTTTTGTACTGTTTTCGTTGTTATGTGGGGGTGTTTTGAAATAGATTCAAATATTGCATTACTTCTGTTGAATATTTACTTGTTTTATTGAGCTTTTACCTGCACCAAGCTTTTAACAATTCCAATGTGTATATGGATGTCCTGTAGGCCAAATGGTTATTTCATAAAGTAACTTTCTGAACTATATATATATAGAGACTATTCAACCTGAAACGAGGGTGGAGGGTACAGAGTATGTTCAAATTCCAAATCTGCCACAGATACAGGTCTAAAGGACGTTTGAGCAAAGTCTTTGACTTGCAAATTGTTAACAATGGTTGTTTGGACTGACTCATTTCAATGAAAGAAATCACCATATGAAAGAATGAATGTTATACAGGAACGAGCCAGGCACTACAGGGGAACACGCTGTTGTCTGTGAACCAGCAGCTAATGGTATATTGAATAGGTACAATTCTTACAGATGAATGGCAAATACTGTAGTCATTAATGGTCATTTGAATATATTCTGTTTGAGGTTTGATACAGTTGTAAAGAGTTTTGGTTAGAACACTAAAGTTTAACAACGGAATACAACAACATGAACAATATCTGGTTCAGGAGTTTGGGGTGATGGATTACAGGAGTAATATGCTGAACAGCAAGCACTATATGATTTGTTTCTGGAACACAGGGGTGGCACACAAAGTAAAAATTCAAACTGCAAGCAACACAAACCACACACCTGCAGCCATATTAGAGTAATGTAAATGACCCAAGCTTGACTGGACTACACTATAACCTTTGTGGACATGGTGTGCACAGACAGATTTGCACTGTGGTTACATGAGACGAAGGAGGTTTTGCATGTTCGGCACAGGTGTGTCACCTGTGTGTCAGAGGTTCCACCATCATGAAACTAGAAATAAAAAACAACAGCATTAACACTACCTACGCATTTACATTTCATTTACATTCACAGTATTTAGCAGACGCCCTTATCCAGAGCGACTTACAAAAGTGCTTTAGGACATCAGTAACACAATCTATTCCTAATAATCAGGAATCTAAACAAGAACACACTTCTGAAACTGTAAAGGGTGTGTGTTTTTTTCTTTTTTAAGAGAGAGAAAGACAGGCGTGTGGGGGATTAGTTGAGGTAAGTGTTTAATAAATTGGCAGCCAGAAATTCATTTCTGGATCAGCTGTAAGGATCGGATAGCAGTCAGAGGACAGTTGGTTGTCCATAATCACCCCCAGGCCGCGTGCCACGACAGAGGAGGAGATCCTAGCCTTGTCAACTGAGAGGAAAAGTTCCTGGTGGGGACAAGAGTCACCTGGAAAGAGTAGTACTTCGGTCTTGCCGATATTTAGCTTAAGGTGGTGAACTGCCATCCATGCTGATATGTCAGCTATACACGCTGAAATCTTGGCCGAGACATCTGTGTGTGATGTAGAGTATGCAGCTCTGAAGCCTGACTGGTTCAGATCTTAAAGGCTGTTCTGGAACAGATAAAGAGTTTTCTCTAAACCATGCATTCTAAGACTTTAGATAATAAGGAGAGAAGTGACACTGGTCTGTAGCTTCTGACATCTGAAGGATACAATAGTGAGTTTCTTCAGTAAGAGTGTAATCCTTGCAGTCTTAAAAGCTGAGGGCACATGACCGGATGATGTGAAGAATGTGGTAGAGGATGAGGCTTGCATGAAGTAGCACTAAAGCTCTGATATATGTCAGCAGTTTTCCTGTCATAGAAAACTGCAAAGTCTTCAGCAGTCAGGTTGGATGGTGGCAGAGGAGCTGGGGCTTGAGAGGTGAGGAAAAGATGTGGATGAGCTTGTGAGGATTTCCAGTAGATCTTTCCAGCTTCTCCTTGAAGAACTGAGTCGTGGCAGAAGTAATGTCTGATTAGAATCTAGACATTAGGTCCCGGTAGATGTCAAGATCGGCGCCAAGTAGAGATTTTCTCAGCTTTCTCCCAGCTGATCTTAGTTCTCTCCTGTTCCTGCGCAAAACATCAGAAAGCCAACGGGAAGATTTAGCAGACTTTGTGTGTTTGGAAGATAGGGGACATAGGAAGTCAATGGAAGAGGAAAGTGAAGAGGTCACTCTGTATGTGTGAGAGAGAGAG
>JAUZST010009781.1:0-12779 GCA_034779995.1 Parotocinclus haroldoi | reverse complement strand
CACACACACACACACACACACACACACACACACACACACACACACACACACACACACACACACACACACAGAGCTGTTATAGAGGTGATGTATGAGGTATATGGTTTAAATGACCAAATTCCATCATTAAATGTAGTCTCCACATGCTAACCAACAGCAGAAAAAATCAATTACATTTCATAACCATTCATAAAAAACAAAAAACAAATACCTATGTTCAGATAAAGATTGCTCTAAAGCTACAACAGTCTCCAAACACCATGCATATTCATTACTTGTTTAGAATTAATATCTCTGAATTAATAAGCTATATTGTTGTCTCCACTATCCACCTCACAGACCATAATTAATACCCAAATGCATATTGTATCTGTCACAATGAAAAAAAATCTCTCTCTTTGTCAAGAATGTTTAAATAAAAATAGAAAACCATCTGGACTTTTTGTTGTGTCCTAATTACCGCTAAAAATCAATACGTTTTCTCTTTTTTCATCAGCAGAGCGACAATGCTTTAGGTACAAATCATTGTACAAAAGGAAACCCATGAACAGGAAAATAGATTTCTGTAACAGCAAGTGACATGTAAGGGCAAAGTCCTAATAGGTAATTCTCTCCATACAACACCCATCATGGTGAGGCCTTGAGGCGATTATTTCCAGTCATTTAAGACCAGGCTTCTATCTACTCGAATGTGGAATGAGAATAACCAGTATCCATACTGATGTTGCCAATAAATATTCCAATTCCCTTTCAAAAATGGCACAGTGACACACACGCATATGAAAAAGAGTTATAAATGTAGCTTATTTTTTATTTTAATTAGTTCCCTGGGTTTAAATAGATCCTAATATAATACTTTTAAATCGCTAAAAGCCTCCAAGTCTCCTTAGATAATAATTCTAATGTCTGTATATGTACACACGTCCATGATTACTGATTACAATGATTACTGTAGGTAAATAATGCTACACCTACCCTCACCCTAACCTCAGCAACTTAAAGGAAGTCTTTTAACAACTTTGGATTTCAAAAGAAAGTTGCAGTTTATGTAAGAAAAGCCAAAATATCAGATCTTTGTATCTTTTTGTTGCCATTTTTCAGGTGCACTATCTTGCTGTAGTCTTTCCTTCTATCTCATACCAGTGGAGTTCCATTAGATTCATATTCAGTGACTGGGAAGACCACTGGAGACCACTAAACTTCCAGTTTGAGATTTTGCTTTGTGACATGGGGTACCAAAATGCTGAAGGTAGCCAGAAATTGTTGCCAAGAAGGGATTCAAATGGTCAGCAATAAGACTCAATAAGCTGTGACATTTAAACAATGATTGGCTGATATTAGCAGGCCCAAAGTGAGCCAAGAAAACAAACCCTACACCATTACACCACCTAGCCAACTAGCCAGTTGACACGGGCCAAATTGGATCCATAGGTTTTGTGGCTGGCATCTGTGGGCCGCAGCAACTTTGTTTTCATCTGTCCAGTCTTGGTGAGCATGAGCCTCAGTGCCCTGTGTTTGGCTAATGGAACATGATGTGGTCTTCTGTTGTTGTAGGTCATCTGTCTCAAGATCGACATGGCTTTTATCTCACCACAATTGTACAGAATGGTTATCTGAGCCATTATAGCCTTTCTGTCCAATTAACCATTCTGGTTCAACTTTAAACCTCTAACAAGCAATTTCCATCCTCAGAACTGCTGCACACTGGATGTTCTTACATTGTTGCACCATTCTCACCAAACTATGGAGACTGCATGAAAATCCCAGAAGATAATTGAATTGGATACTCAAATAAATCTGTAAGAACCAACAGTCCTTCCACGGTCAAAATCACGGGCAGAACACAGTAGATGTAATCAATCAATCAATCAATCAATCAAACAATCAATACTGCAGATCTGCAAGCAGAGATTGCATTTGACTGATGGGTTTAAAGCAGTGTTTCTTAATCCTTGTCACTTCTCTGCACATTTTACTGTTTTCCCTGCTCACAACACACCTGACCCAACTACTAAGTTCATTAACAATCCCATTTCTGATAGGGTGTGTTCCACTTACTTATTTGCAAAAAGTTGCAAATCATGTCCATAAGTGCATGTGGCTATCCTAGTGTAAGTAGAACCCCCATTACCTGTGCATTATTCTCTCTCATCCATTCCTATATACTGTACATTGGTTCACGTTCAGCACTCGTTGAGTCTCTGCTAGATCTAACTCATCTTGTGTGTTTTTTGTAATAACGTCTATCAATACATTTTTGGCTTCCTTCAAGCAAAAGTATTGGGTCCTTCATACCTTGGTCAAGTGTTACAGTTTTCCCCTAGACAGGGTTGTATACATTACTTTATTTTCTATAATTAATGTCAGCTTCCATAAATGATAAATGCAGTGGTATAAGGTTTTCAGAAACTGTTTTCTTAGGACTAAGTTAAGGTCCAATCAACGACCATTTTGAACAGTGTCCTTTCAAATGACGCCATGCAGCCATTAAATTATTCATTCCCATCTATAAGAGATAAGTTTTGGTAGGTCAATCAGTCAATAAAGCTAATATATACACCAAGCCCTTAGCCTACTCCCACTCTGTATAACCAATATAAAAGCTTTTAGATTCTAAACAGTGTGCTATGGGACTAATATGATGCCTTTTCCTCACTACTAGAGTTAGTTCCCCCTAAGGCTAGATTCTTCCATGACAGAGCACAAATAGTCTTCTAGCAATTTAAGCTGAAATTATTGGTGTTCAATGGCCAACGTATAAGTCTGTGTGCTCCTTTTACACAGACTGCTAGGTTTTTACTTATACTTCCATGTAGCGTAAATCCTCTAAATTATCTTCATCAGTTCTAGCAGAGAGGTTAAGAGTCACGCGGTTCGGTTCAGCAGGTATTCTATTTCTATAGCTCAGAGGCAGCCTCTGTCAGCCTCTTGTTCTCCCTCATTAGATCCAGCTGCAGTGGAGAGGAAAGAGGAAAGGGATATGCTGGTTGGTGACCTCACCGCCTCTCTAGCCGGGACTCGGGAGGGAGGAATTCAGACATGGATCAACCCTGGCCAGTCTGACACCCATTAACGCTTCATCTGAGGCTAAGAAGTCATGGAGGACAAAGAGAGAGACACATTGTCTGTGCTAGACCTCATGCTGAATCCAAAAAAAAAAAAAGCTCAGGCTTGGAAGCAGTGTGTATATACGGTATGACAAAAAAGGCAACACAGTCTAATCTAATCTCATTTATTTGACGGTATTATGAGAGATGGGGCTTTTGCACTAATGAGTGCTGAATGGTCCTGTATAATGTTGTAGAACACAACTGATTTTTTAGATGTGTTCTATAACATTATACAGGACCATTCAGCACTCATTAGGGCAAAAGCCACAATCTACTCCTGGAGTCTAATGAATACTATTAATTGGCTTTTTAAAGTGCTGGATATATAGTATAATAACACATTCATTAATTTTTTTTATCTGCTTAATCCTTCGTTATTGTCATGTGAAAGCTTGAGCATAGACAGTGACACAGGGCACAAGGCAGGAACAAATAACCCTAGACAGTGTCAGTCCATCATAAGGCTCTCACACTCGTACAAACTCACAAGATAAAGGTACTTTGGAAATACCAATTAACTATAACGTAACAAAAGCAAATTATGGTGTTTTGCTCACTTAATTTGTTCCATTAAAAAAAAGATCAGAGTTCCATCCACTGAGGTCTGAAGAGCAAATCAAGAGCAGCCGAAGGAAAATCAAGTAATTCATCTGTAGGAGGCCATCCAATGGGCACAGAGAAAGACAGTAGCTATAAAAGCTAGCGAACAGGCTGTAGGTCAAGAGCTGGGCAGTAGAGCCTACAGGACAGATTAATACAGCTAACAGGAGTTTTGTACTGGTCTTCGCTATATCTGCTGACAACACCAGGGGCAAGCATGAAAAAACCCAGTAGATGTCACCCCGAGCTGCAGCAGTATATCTTTATTAGTGTGAAACTGGGCTCGGGTGAGGAGAAGCACTAGTTCCTCCAATGACATGCTGAACGAAAGACCCTTGTCTCTGAAATGGGTTTGCTCAGCACACTGAGCGCAGTGCCAGAGTGGACTGTGGTGCACTCATATTTCCCTACAGACCACAGACGAGTCTGCAGAGAATCACACAACTCCAGAACAACTGCGCTCTGATGTAGAGTACTCCCTCTCAAACTCAAAGACCTGCAGCCAAAACACATCTGCTGATACAAACCGAGAGGCTCGGAGTTAGAGAACTTCTCGTACATGTGAGAGATACCACAGCTTTCAAGTTGTGCAAATTAAAGTGTTGTGCAAAAGCCATTAGATTAGCTGTACCATTGTTTTAGCAAAAACAAAACAAAAAACAAATAAATAAATACATAAAAACAGCTTTTGTGGGCTTCTATTCTGCCATTAGGTCACCATTATATTAGATATTCCATTGTTTGAGGAGAAAAAAAAACAACAAAACCCATATACACAATAGCCTTTATAAATCACTATATCTGGGGGAAATGAGCCTTGAGATAAAGATTTAAGCATTCTAGAAGTTTTTTTTTTGTGTGAAACATACGGTATTGTACACTATTATATAAGATATATTATTGTTTTACCAATGGTATAATGAAGACATATTATTTATCCGTCTCTTTATTAGAATACAACCAGACAATAGAGGATATTTATATGCAGTATTAAAGCAATGAAAATAAGAACATTGGCAATTCATTTGGGTGACCTCCCCTTACACTTAAGCAATAGCAACATCATTTGGGATGCCAAAATGGCCATTCTACATTCTGAAGAAGCTTGATCAGAAACGGTGTCTTTGGAAGGTACGTTTAAAATATTTGGGTCCAGTCGTTGACAATATGTTATATATGGTCAATATGTTATTAAAACAACAAATCTAATGGTGGCCTAAGACTTTCGCAAAGTACTGTAACTTAATAAAAATAAAACATTAGTGTACTTTGTTATATGAATCTATCCGTTTTGTTTCAAAACATCTCTTGATGCTTGGTCGCCTAAAAAGTTTCATATAATTCCATTCACTTAGGATGATCTGAGTCTGTGAGTCTGTTCACACATACCTATCCAAAGCCAAAGCACAGATAGCTATTAATAATAATAACACATAATTAGCTTCATTTCCATCTGTTCATTTTTGGCTTGGTTCAAATAAAGCAATACCCAGAAGTGTGTACATGTAATGTGATTATTATATTTCAGCACCTTATAATTGGAACAGATTGGCCAACATTTCAATATTAATTTCCTATTCTTTTTGTCGCTGCCATACAACGTGCCTTATCATATTCTTAATCATGTTAAATATATCAAGTTATATATTATGCTGTTAGAAAATAAACTACTTTCTATTCACCATTACAACACAAATAACCGCTTCATCATTACAGTTGTGTGGCTTATTATCCCCTGTACTACAGAACCACATGTTCTGTGAAACTGCATGTTATGCTTTCTGTAAATACAGCACATTGCATTTACACTTCCAGCATTTAGCAGACGCCCTTATCCAGAGCGACTTACAACTCATATAGTCTTACAATCCAAGCAATTTGTGGGTTGAGGGCCTTGCTCAAGGAACCAACTGTGGCAATTTGGCAGAGGTGGGATTTGAACCCTGAACCTTCTGGTCCAGAGTCCAGTAGTCCAGTAACTTAACCGCTAGGCCACCACAGTCCCATATTATGTATAATACCTTGTATAGGGTATGTCCAAAGTCACAGGACACCCTTTTATGTCCGGAAAATGGTCACCATCTTGAAAGCTGCAATACTGGATTAAGGGCAAGTTTTTTTCCAGTGTGAATATGGTCTATGAATATGTAGCATCTCAGAGAAGACCAGAATTGTCTCAGATATTGATTGCTACAATCAGATTTGCAATGTCTTCTGTGGTTCATCACAGAAAGTTTCAAACTTTTGTTATTCGTGCTGCCATTTCATAGCCTCAGACTTCAACAACTGACACCCAAAAAGACCGCCAGTTTTACACAGCACTGTTACACCCCTCAGCCAAGTTCAGAGAACCCTTGACTATGGATGACAAGCCATGTAGATGTGTCCTGTGACTTTTGACTTACCCAGTATGTACTGATATACTGCATATTATATATAGAAGCTTTATGGGATGCTATAGCGTACTATAGTCTAGTGTACCGCTATTAAGCAAATATTCAAAATGCGGTACACATGCAGTATTGTTGTTACATCTGGCTGCAACACACTGGTTCACCTTTGTGTACACTGGTTCGCCTGGTTGCGACCTTGGTTCCTCTTGCAACAGATGGATGCACCTTACTCTTCGACTGTAACCTCCTAATTAAGTGTTCATTTCTCTCCTTGGTGTTTCATAAAACTTTCTGCTCCAGAGGTGCCACTGTTAAATACGTGATTACAACTGTATTTCAGTTCATGTATCTGGCAACATGATATATGGATTAAGAAGGTTAAAGATGGAGCGATTGGTGTTTTCAATACTGATACTGATCAGATGTGTCCGTTCAGGACCTTAGAGAAATATCAGCATATCATACCACTGGACCACTATGGCTAGGTGAAGTTTGAGCTGTAGCATGACTTAATATGGAGTATGTTATGCAGTATGTCACTTGCAGTAACACAATTTCACCACAGAGGTCTCCAAAAGCCACACTGCTGATGTGACAAACCAAAGTGGTGTAACAGCACTCACCGGCCTGCTCAGTGCTGATGGTGATGTTTGCTGTTTGTCTTGCTGCTAGGCCCATGTCTGACACGCCGTTCACTGCCTCGATTTGAAACGTGTAATTAGTATTGGCCACAAAGTCCTGCACGGCCACGGATGTGCGCGTGAGACCCACGGGTTGGGGAACAAATCGCACGTCGTCGTTGCACGGTTGACACAACTGGCCTGTACCCCCACAGCGCTTACACAACACGTTGTAGGTCACATCCTTTCTGCCGCCGGTGTCACTAGGTGGAGCCCACTGCAAGAACAGCGCGGTCTCATTCATGATGTATACCACGTTACGTGGAGGCGAAGGGGGTCCTGTTAAGAAAAGGAGGAGACATCAAAAACAGCACTGGCCAGTAGGTTACAGGTTCAAATCTTAGCACTGCACAGCTGGCACTGTTACGCCCTTGAGTACAGCCCCTAGACCTCTGTCTTGTGGTCAGGTCATTTGACTCACACATTGCCCTCATTACAAAGAGCACTGACACTCAGGCACTATAGACAGCCGAGTGTGGGGCAGCTCAGGTCTTGATACCCTCTGATCATACACACTGAATGCAGAGAAGCCCCCTGTAACCAAAACTGGATTGGTCATACAGAGCTGAGGTTTGAGTTGTGCTTGGAAGTTGCATATCACCCAAATCCTATCCCTGTAATCCACTAAGTATGAGCACGAGCTACCAAAAGTCTTAGGCCATCATTAGTTTAAATCAGTCATTTATAATTTGTATTCAGTTTTTAAAAAATGGCTAGTGGCAAGTATGTATTGTGAATTCTACTTAGAACTGACCAATACAATCTGGCAGCTTCATCGCGATTGCAAGTTGACCTCTCTACAGTCAGAAGAAGCTTAATCAGGGCCTTATTTGGAAAGGTAGAAGCCAAGAAACTACATTTTTAGAAAAGGAATGGGGTGAAAAGCTTACAAATATTGGAATGAAGACCAGTGGAAAAGAGTATTATAGAGTGATGAATCAATCCCAGTTGACAAATTTTTGGATCCCATCGCCAACAACATGTTATAAATGGTCATTATGGAATTGCTAAAACAACACATCTAATGATGGCCTAACACTTTTGCACAGTATGGCACAGATAAGTGGTCTAATCCAAGCAGTACACAGCTTCCAGCGATGGGCCTTTGACTGCCTTATAAAACCATATTCAAATGCTTTAATATACCCTGAACACATAATAGCCACAATAACTAAGCAATTAAGGTACTTAATTTCTAAAAAGTAGGTTAAAGGTTCAAGTCCCAGTTCTGCCAAGCATCTCATTCTCAATTATTGAGCCAAGAGACAAAATTGCAAAATAAAATAATCTGAAGCATTACTCCAAGCAGCTAGCTCTCGAGTCCTGCACCAATTAATGTCCATGGTACATTCATGAGACTCTACACAGTTTGGATGCTGTTTGAAAACCATTACATATACACACATGTACTTATATATGTCCTTTGCCACACTGGTTTTGCTGCGTTTGGGAGCTATGATCCAGTTAACGGTAATATTTTCAAAAGTAAATTAAACACAGAGATAACTCTATGACACTCAAGAGTCGTGATACACAGGACTGCATGCTGCTGGTTGCACTTCATGCACTACAAGCATGGACTGTTAAAATATAAATGTTTTTTTTGCAAGGAGGAAACGATCAATTTAAACTAGTAATTGAACGTACAGTACAGCAAATGCATAAGCCAGTAACACAGACATTTATTAGGATTATTAACACGTATTATAGGTTATATATTCTACTAATCTAATCACTTTATTAGCTACACCTGTTGATTCATACATTCATTATACATTCATTTAGTTCCACTTACAATATAGAAGCATTTATTTCTACAACTGTTATTTTGTATATTTGGGACTGTGGGACTGTTGTAGCCTAGTGGTTAAGGTATTGGACTATGGACCAGAAGGTCTAGTCACCTCTGCCACAGTTGGGTCCCTAAGCAAGGCCCTTAACCTTAACCCACAACTGCTGGTAATGAATGTATTAATTGTAAGTGGCTCTGGACAAGGACGACAAGGGCGCCTGCTAAATACGTTAAATGTAAACGTAGTTGTTGTTGTAATTGCAATTGTAAAGAATGGTCCACCATATAGTACCTGATCTGGGACTGTGATGGCCCAAGAGTTAAGGCACTGGACTATAGACCAGAAGGTCCACAGTTCAAATCCCAACTCTGCCCCAGTTGGGTCGCTGAGCAAGGCCCTTAACCTAGAATAGCTTGGATTGTAACAATGTATTAATTGTCGTTTTGGATAAGAGTGTCTGCTAAGTCACATAAATGATCTGTACTAGCCATATGGGGATGCTAACCACTAGAAAACAAAGCAAAGGGAAGTATGTAGCGAAACTGATGGACTACAGTCCATTGTAATTGTAATTGTAGAACTACAAAGTGTATCTTTATAGTAAGTGCAACTGATAAAATGGACAATGAGTGCAGAAACAAGGAGGCGATTCCTAATAAAATGATCGTTGAGTGTATATGCACTGTACAGATAGTGTATATGACTGAAAGAGCATTTGCTTTATACAGAAGAGACATGAGATAGCCATGTTGCAAACTGGATATAGAATTGTTCTATAATTCTGCATACCTTATGATATAAACAATTAGATTCACTAGAAGTAGATCAAGCAAACCCACTAAAAAAATGTATTATTTACATTTACGATATTTAGCAGACGCCCTTATCCAGAGCGACTTACAAAAGCGCTTTAGGAAACCACATAATTTATTCCTAATAATCAGGATTGTCTTTGTGGCTCATTAGAGCAACAGCACTAACAGAATCAGCAAGATAATACCAGGTCAGAATCCTACCTTATCAGGACAGAATATGTTCCAAGATTAAAATTACCCTGGTTTTTCCTGTTACCACATGGAGATTTCAACAGCTTGCTCTTGGAGTGATCACATATATATTTAAGAAGATCTTATATTACATATTTGTAAGTGGCAAAAGTATCCAGTCTCCATTTGTGAAAATTGTTACTCCTCGTGGTTCTCCAGGAGTCTCACAAGATCTGTCAATTGACAAAGATCACTCAAAGAGCAAGCTTTAGAAATGTCCATGTGATAACAAGGGAACCCAGGGTAACTTTAACTCTCACATTGGCTAACTGTCAGGACAAAACTCCTGCAGGACTTCAAGGAGAAAGTCACTGCTTTCAATAAGAGAGCATTGGTGCCCATGGGCAGTGTGTTAATGAGACCAAAATGCAATATTTTGGGTTAAAGGATTTTATCGGGGGAAAAGAAAAGACTACATTCTAGAATAAAAATCTTATTCTATCAGCGAAACATGGTGGTGTTGGCATAATGGTAGTAATTAGTACAGTTATTGCTACACGTGGGATCATACAGGATATACCTTTAAAAATGTCAGATACTTTTGCCACTCATAGATAAGTAATATTATATCATTTTTCCTCAATAAATAAATTACCTTGTAGAATGTATTTGTCATTTTTGTTTAATTCTCTTGATCTACTTTTAGAACTTAAAAAATCCGATGCCGTTTTTGGTCACAATAATGCATAAATACAGAAAATCCGAAAGTGTCCACAGACGGTAGCACCACTGTACATCTGGTAAGGTTCACAAGATCCCACAGCATTCTTATTAGTGGTTCTATAAGTGACTTACTTATACAGTCTTACAAGCAATGCTGGGTTAAGGGTCTTGCTTAAGGACCCAACTGTGGCAGCTTGGCAGAGGTAGGATTTGAACCTGGTACCTAAACCACTAGGTTACTGCTGATACTCTATCATAACGTCGTTACAATGGACACGTGCGCCCAGATATCGCCCAAAAGGACATTATGCAATGCACGACCAAACGTTAGACAGAAATACAAAGAAATTATAGCACAGTCCAGATTCAGGATGAAGAAAGGAAAAAAAACTGACGTGTGCAGGCGGTGCTGGGAGGATCTTTTCCCGCTCTGTAGTAGCCTTTCTCACAGTGGCACAGGGCAGACGCTGCGGCGTAACTGTAGCTGTGCGGAGGACACTTGGAGCACTTGATGTTTCCTGCGAAGGCCTTGTAGAAACCAGACTTGCAGGCTGTGAAAACACAGTATAGACGTTTAGAGATATAAACAGTTGGGATGATGTGCCTGATTTAGATTTCATGCTTTACTTGCATGTAACTTAGGCTATGTTTACATTACAAGCCAAGTCTGACTTATGGCTATCTTGACTGATCACGTTCATAAATGTAAGTGACCTGTATCTGTATGTAATGTGAACGAATCTGTTCCTGAAACATCTCGCATGTGCACATTGGTACGTTTATACACGTCACCTTCACCATCAACAACAAACGCCATTCCTAGACTAGAGTGTATAAAGGTGTCATGGATGTGACAGCAGCTCATGTGTGCAACAGAAAACATCGTGCCTGATGAACATACTCATGTCGAGAAGGTGAAAAAAGGCCAGCCGACCGCTACGTTGATTAAAGTTGTTTGCCTCCTTATACGTAGCTTTGAGATTCTTTATTTTTCTTTAACATTATAGCCGCGTTCAAATGCATTTTGCCATTTATTTGGCAATTGTTTCAAATACAACTCTGTTCTAGTTGATTCCTTCCAGTTTTGCTTAAATGGACTGATTCGTTCCGCAAATCCGATATCAAGCAAATCGTCAACTTCTTCATCTCTATCCTTGTTCTGCCGCATGTTCACGGATCAGATACGTATCCAATCTAGGACCACATATGAAAGTGACTCAAATCTGATTTGAAAAGATTGGACTTAATACGTCCACACAGCCCTGAAAAGATCAGATCTGAGCCACATTAAAGCAGAAAATTAGAATTGAGTCACTGCAGCCTGGTAATGTGAACGTGACCTTATATTGAGCCAAAACACAGAACCTGTGATACAAAACCTCAGAGAATGCAGCAAAAAATGTCCCATAATCCTCCCATCATCTGTAGAAAAGCTTGAGTGGCAAGCCAGTGTCTTTTGTTTTTTCAGACATCCCCATGTTTTTCCCTAAATAAAGTGAGCCACGCTGCATGTGCTAATGGTTGTGCCTAATCACTTAGGCATCAGTTATGTGAGCAAATATAAAATTATTGGAATGAATAAAAATGCTTTAGTGTTCATTTGTTTTTTATTTTCCATTTATGGCAGAGTAACACCCACTTTAGTGTTAAATCACTTTATCTATTTAGTGTTTAACATGCTTATGTTTTATGCACAGTTGTGCCCCCATGAGCAGGGAGCAAGCAGGAGGGTACAGCTGTGCTCCTCTAAATTCTGTGCACAAAAAGCAGTCTAGAAACGTAACTAATTTAAACTTAAAAAAAACATAAAATATCCAAATAACTGGGAAATAATTTAGCTAAGTGCGTATATATTTTTTATTAGTTCCTATACTAATACTAATACTTCCTATACTGTAAAATGAAATTTCCCCTAATTTTTGTGAGCAGTGTATTTCATAGTGTGTATTATTTTAGTTATCTGACATATAGAATGGGTGTTACCAGCCATGTTTCCTCTGCTGGAACCTCCTTCTGCTGCAGAGCAGCTATTATTCCGCAGATGAGGAACCATTAGCATGATGCTTGACGTGCTAAATGTTGCTGCTTGGCTAAACATGAGCGTCAAGCTATAATAACTGAGCCTATTAAAGATTTTAGAGAGCTTTTTGTATCAGAAAAGAGAGCAAAAAGTCATTATCAGTTATGTTTTTCAGGTTTCTACAGTGTTCTAGTAATTATTAAGAAATTATTTTTGTGAGCTATAACACCTCTACCTTCTCACCTTTTGAACTCAGGTGTGTGTTGCAAATTAATGTCTGATTGTACAGAGCATACTGCTATAAATGACTCTGTCAGAAAGTATTCTGACTCTGACAAAAGTATTGGGACACATAAAGGAGCTTTTCACACATCCTATCCTATGTCCATATCCATTCATATAAATCCACAAACACACACATACACACGCACACGCACACGCACACGCACATATATATATGTATGTATATGTGTA
>JAUZST010009780.1:0-12779 GCA_034779995.1 Parotocinclus haroldoi | reverse complement strand
GGATATACATGCTCTGAGAAAACTGATTACAGAGATAAATTCAAGCTCTTTTACGGATCTAATAATCAGAAATGAAAAAGCTGACTACGATTGGATTGAAGTACCTGTAAACGCAGTCAATGCGATGAAGACGGGGAAATGTGTCAACTTGCTGGTACCTTCTTTAAAAAAAACCAATCCCACTACAACAAACTGTCTGACTTTATTCTATTAGATGAAATTCTGCTCATGTCTTTCCCTGTTTGTCCAGATTCTTTACCGTTAATTGTCCTGTTTCTAGGTGAGTTGCTGCATTCAGGTGAAAGGAGAGAAGTAGAAATTCGGGGCTGTTCTATCTGGTGTGTGGAGAGAATCAAGAATCGCTTGTGGGAACTTGTGCAGGAGAGAGAAGGGAAGAGCTGTAACATAAACTCGGCTCTCATCGACTTCTACCTGTGGCCGTACGCAAAAGAGAATCATGAAAAGATGGCTCATGTTCCCATCCATCACACGCGCTGTATCTACTACTGAAATGTACTCTTTCATAGCAGTGCTTTATTTGTCACGATCAAGAGATTTTTCAGACTATTGAAAAGTAAATAAACCTTGAATTAGCTGCTGGATTCCTACATGTGAATAGCGGCGTTGCATTTGGTGATTGAGAGGTTTTATTTGCGCGTTTGTTTCATAATTGAGAAATTTCATGACAAAACATTCATTCATTCGTTTATTTTCACACACACTTAATCTTCTCTTGCAGTGCATAGCAGGCAGGAACCAACCACAGGCAGGGTGCCAATTTATCACAGGGCACATGCACACACACTCACACTGGGACACTTTAGAAACACCAGTTGTCCTAAACCATGCCTTTGGAATGTATGAGGAATGTGTAATTATCTGCAATACTTAGCGTGGGGAGAACATGCAAATGTACTGTGCTGTACCATGACCAGTATTGGGAAATTTACTCAAGAAATACTCATTTTAATAGTCCAAAAAATCTTTTAAAACCTAACAGGGATTACTCATTATAACCTGTAAACACGTAATCCCATTATTCTTTTTTTTTTATTATTATTCCTTAACTGCCTCACAACAAGGAGGTCCTGGGTTCAATCCCAGGGAACGGCTTGGGTCCTTTTTGTCTGCATGTCCTACCTTTGTCATGGAGGTTAGGTTAGGTTAGGCTAATTGGTTACACTAAATTGGCATTGACTTGAGTGTATAGATTATGACTAGTCTTGATATCAGTTTATGCATAGATGTAACCTTGTGTGTGCCGCTAAAATGGCCACTGATGCTGACAGTGACATTAAATAAAACCAAACCACATCCCCATAATAATCTGTGTCCCACTAAGTCCAAGGGTAGCAGACAATGGTGCTTTGAATGCTTTAAACTTAAATCATTGACAAGGTGGTGTAGTGTTTAGCATTGCCACCTCAAAGCTCTGAGATGCCCGGTTTGAATCTGACCCTGGGCTCCACTCATGTGGAGTTTCCATGTCCTTTTTATGTCTTTGTGGGATTTCTCAGGGTTCTCCAGTTTCCTCCCACATTCCAAAGATGTGTGTTAGGCTAACTGGTGTTTCCAAAATGCCCTTGGTGTGTGTAAGAGTGGATGTGCCATATTAAAGGGTTGGCGCTCTGTCCAGGGTTGTTCCTGCTTTGCGCCCTATGCTGCCGTTTGACACTGGTCTTCCCACAATCCTGACTAGAAACAAACGAATCAGAAAATGAATGAATGAATAATTTGAATCTGCATAAATCTGTCCACCAGATGTCGCTAATGTACGGATTTTGAGACATCTGAAATTGATGATACAGTTGGTTCAAACGATTCAAAGAGATATATGGAAATTTTGATCATTTTGCTAATGAATATTAAGAAATGTGGTAATGTTGGATTTTTTTAAGTCAATGAAAAATTTGAAAAACAGTGGCAGTAGAACGTGTTTGCTTCTGCTTCCTGCGAATCCAAAGAGAAATGCTTTGCCAACTTTGACGACATGGCAGTAGCTCAGTGCATTTATTCATGTAGACATGGTCAAGACGACCTGCTCAAGTTTACCGAGCATCAGAATGGGGAAGAAATGGTGATGGAACGTGACATGGTTGTTGGTTCTAGGCAGGCTGGTCTACGGGGGTTTTCACACACAACCATCATTAGCGTTTACAAAGAATGGTCTAAAAATAGATGATCTAATAATAAAAATAGAAATGGATAATAGATGGAAAATAATCAGTGGGCGGCCGTTCTCTGGGTGAAAATGCTTTGTCGTTTCTAGAGGTCAGAGGAGAATGTCCAGGCTGATTTGAGCTCATAGAAAAGTAACGGTGGCTAAAATAATTACTTATTACAACTGAGGTATATAGAAAACCATCTCTAGATGCAGGACACAGCAAACCTTAAAGCAAATGGTCTACAGCAGCAGAAGACCACAGTGTGCAACTCATCTCAGCTTTGAACAGGCAATTGAGGCTACAGTTCACACTGGCTCACCAAATTTGGATAATACAAGATTGGAAAAACATTGACTGGTCTGATGAGTCTTGTTCAACAATGCAAAACACAATGGAAGCATGGATTCATCTTGCCTTGAATCGATGGTTGTAACAATTGCAACACCTGTTTCAGTGCCTGATTATTTTATTCCAAGAGGACTATAGTAGGACTAGTAAGACTAGTAAGCTATGAATATATATGTAAAAGTGAATGACTATATATAGGTTTGTTTTTATTCTCAGCGTATTCTTCCACGTGAATTTTAAGGCATTTTAAGAAATCAGACAGTTTTTTTTTCTTTTAAAATGCTTTGCTTTTTCTTCTGCTCTTTATAAGAATGAAATATCGTGTCTGTTTATCGTAAAAGTTCTAGGTTGTTATTTGGATTTTGCTCGATTGAATAAAATCAGAAGTCAAACTCTGACCGTTTGAATTTTTAAAACGCCATCAACCTTCCCTTTCTGTCCTTCCCGGCTTCTGTAGTGCTATTTCATCCACTTTGCGGAGCGTCTGTAGGGCAGCGACTTTATCAGGTGAAATAAAGTTTTTTAAGCCTCTTAAGTGGTATTAAAGTTAATTGGTGATTTTATGGCATGTTCATGAGCTGTTTTTTGATTTTTATAAAATGACAAGTTAGCGCTGGTTATGGAGAAGAACGTGGAGTAGAGAAGACTTACGCAATGTTAGCCTGAGTGCTAGCGAGCTAACAATACCAAGCAGTACATGACGACTCTCTGTGATGGGCTTTGATATGAATGTGGTGTTTTAGTGTCACTAATGACCAAAGAGTCACTTTTAGGACTTTGAATAATGTAATAGGACGAGAACTAGAAAGCGGCGACGGGGCATCAACTGTTATCTGTAACGAGTTTCTCTTTTTGTTTACCTATCCAGGGCTACAGACGTGCTTTGTGTTTTTAGTAGTAAACCGCCGATCTAAATCCTAATCCTGATTAGGTGATTATACAGGTAAACCATCATCAAGCTAAAGATTACAGGACCGGTAAAATGTATAGTATAGTATAGTCTAGCGAAGTGTGTACACGCGTACAGTCACCGGCCACTTTATTAGGTACACCCTGCCAAGGCTTTCCACCTGAATTAATTCTTCTTCGCATAAATCCTACGAGATGCTGGGAACATTCGGAAAGCTTTCTGTTCATATCCACGCGACATTCATGCAGTTGCTGCAGATTTATCAGCTGCCCATCCGTGATATGAATCTCCAGTTAAACCATTTCCCAAAAATTCTCTACTGGGTTTCGGTCTTTTGATTGAGTACAGTGATCTGAGTACAGTGACCTCGTTGTGATGTTCATTAAACCAGTTTGAGCTGATTTGAGCGACATGGCTTGTAGGAGATGCATTGTGGTCATAAAGAGATGGACATGGTCAGCAACAATACTCGGGTAGGCTGTGGAGTTCAAAAGATGCTCAGCTGGTATTTAGGGGGCTTAGAGTATGGCAAGAAAATATTCCAACACCGTTAAAGCACCATCAACCAGCAGCCTGAATTGTTTTTGTTTGCACCAAATTCTGATCTAACATTCCAATGTCTGAGCAGAAATTGAGACTCAAGTCAGCCGTCGTTTTTTGCAGCGAATGCTCTTAACTTTGCTCTGCTGCACAATACAGACGCTGTTCTTGCTTCTCTGCTGTTATCTTTGGCCATTTGGTTTAGTTTGTAGATTTACGTAGTGCTTTAACTTTATCTGGTTCTCAGTAGGTGCACTCCAGGTGAAACGCTATCTTAACTTTACAGTTAGAGAGGCTTGTGGGGAAATGCTGAAATGTCTTGAACTGAATTTGAGTCAGGTTAAAAAAGTGGTTGTGGTTCGTGGCAGGGATGACGTCTGGGGTGATGATGACTTTAATAATTTATTTACTTTAATAATAATTCAGTTCAGATCCTTTTTTCGTTTTAAGTTTCATCACTTGCTTCTTTCTTTTGCAGAAATACCATGGCATCCACGCTGATCTCGGTACCAACTACAGCCTCACGCTTTGCACTGCTCCAGGTGGATTCTGACTCAGACACGGATTCGGACACGGGCAAGTCCAAAGGTGGTCGCGAAACTGGCAAATCATCACGGACTGGTAAATCTTCCAGTGGCAAAAACAATCAGAACCCTGAAAAAAAGAAGGAAAAGAAGAAACGCAAGAAGGAGCAGCAGCAAAGCGAAACCAATGAGGTAATTAACACACAATGCTTATCAGCAAAGCAAAATTAGTGTTGCGCAACAAGCCTTAGTTTGCAAGCTCACCTCCGAGTTTGAGTTAAAAAGTGTTAGGGAAGTAGAGCTTCTGGCAGCTGTAACAGTTTTAATCATTTACATGCTGCGTACAGGCAAGCACCGTTTAAAGCTCTGTAAAATGGTACATTGAACCCACTGGACGTTGCCATAATTTTTTGTGTTGCTGTAATGTAACTACAAAGGGTATTTTCACAATAGAACTGTGTGCAAATGTTATGTAAATGCATCACAGATGCCACTGAAAGCACAAATGGAACTCCATATATGCAATGTAATGTACTGTAACGTACAACCCTGTGTAGGGGAAACCTGTAACACTTGATACAATGAGATGAGAGAGAATATAAAGCTTGTGAGTGCTGTTTACAGCAGGACAGGCCACACGCTTATAAACACCATTTACAGCTTGTTCCAAATAATAAATACCAGACAGACAGAGACAGACAGAGACAGACAGAGACAGACAGAGACAGACAGAGACAGACAGACAGAGACAGACAGACAGACGCACTCCCTCCCTCTCCACTGGCTCCCTGTAGCTGCTTGCATTAAATTGTCACATGTCCTCTAGCACTAATCTAGACTTTTCTCCGTTTTGGCTCCCAAGTGGTAGAATGAACTTCCCCTCAATGTTCACACAGCTAAGTCTCCAGCCATCTTCAAATGCCATTTGAAGATCCACTTATTCCACACTTACCTAAATTAACACACCACCACCACCACCACCACCACCATCATCCCTAAAGCAGCTGCTAATAGCGAACACACTCACTAGTCATACAGCTTGATGATCTGGTCACTGTACTGCTGCAGATGGTTCAGGTGCTCAATCTCATTCTTGTAGCTTTCAACTGTCTGGGCATCGGCCTCCTCCAGGTTCACATATTTCACGGCATACAGCTGTTTCTTCTGATCCAGAACCTGGTACACCTAGGATATGAGGATACATCATATTGTACATCGCTTAATAGAATCAAGCGTGATGCATGTATAAATGAGTGCTATGGTTTAAACAGCACTGTGATGGCACAGTTAAGGAACTGGACCAGAAGGTATAAGGTTCATGTTCCAAAAATGCCAAGCTGCCACTGTTGGGTCCTTAAATGAGGACCATAATTCACAATTGCTTGGACCGTATATTGTGAAGCTGCATCCTTTGGAAGTCGCTCATGAGTTCATATGCTAATTAACCAATTGTAAATTACACATTACCTTACTGGAACCACCTCTGCCGATCATCTTCAGAACAAAGAACTGTCTGCCTTTAATGCTGATGGATTCGTTTGACAAAGTGCTGACAGAGCCCTGAAATTGAGAGAACATTTATGGAAGACAGGCTTAAATTAATTATTGATTACAACATCAAAGAAATAATGTTACTTACATTATTTCTTTATTTTATTTTTTTATTATTCCTGCTATACATACTGCTTCTAAAAATTAGGGGATACTTCAAAATGAATTGAAACCCCCCTAATTTTTAGGAAATATCTCCTAATTTTTACACACACACACACACACACACACACACACACACACACACACACACACACACACACACACACACACACACACACAGAGAGAGAAGAACCAAAACAAATACACACAGTGGAAAATAAACACCTCCCTGGTTGCACACAACCAAGAGGGAATGAGTCTACTCGAACAGTTATTTCCAGAACAGGCAGCGCAGTATCACCTTTTAAACAGTTTAAACTTTTAAAGTCAGCGGTCAAACGACTGGGACTTCCAAGTATTTGAGGGGAAACAAACACGATGCTTATAGTGATGAACAGAGTACAAACTTTTCCATCTCATGTTCCTGCTAGTCAAGTTGTGTCCTAAAAGTGTACATTTCACAGACCGTATCCTACGTATGGGCAAAGTTCATGCAAAGTAAATTAATATTCATGAAATAAAATGTCAGAAATGTGTAAACGAACGAAAGAATGCAAACATACAGTCAGAACCTTTTATATTTGATCAGCTTTTTACTTAAAGTCCAGAGCTAAAAAGTAGATTTTTTTTTTTACTATAAATGTTATAATTGATAATTAATAATTGAAAGCGAACAGACAGCCTACCTGCATTTCTGAATTACGGCAGATTTAATTACATGAATGAGGTAGAAAGAAAAAGGGGTGGCTGTCAGGTGTTTACCTGTGACGTCTGTTGGACGGGGGTGCAGGGTAACTGAGCATGGCTGACTCTCTGAGCTGTGGACGGAACAGAGACGACAGACGGTCTCTGCTTTACCACAGGCGTCACGAAACTAGAGAGAAACAACAGGCAATGTCAGAATAAAAGCCCGAGCGGAAAAGATATCACGTGAGATACGTAAAGATCTGTTGTGCGTGTACCCGTTGGCCTGAACGTCTTTGTAGTTTGGAGTCTGGCAGCTAAGGGCTGGGTTTAATCTGGGTGGCACTGAGGCAGAGGGAGTTCTGAGTGGCTGTAGGGGACGTGGAGTGGGAAGTGGATCTACACATCTATGGTCCTAGGTCAAATCAGACAAAAAAAAAAAACAAATCTTAACAAGAAACTGATGGTGAAATATCACGGTCCAAATAAAACCATAAAACCAAGTTTTTCTAACCCAAAACTCACAGACATGACACAGGCAAGCACGTCACCTGAACTAGACTGGCCGAGTCATTTACATTTATATCATTTAGCAGACGCCCTGAATCAGTGCGACTCACAATTAATACAGTCTTACAAGCCAAACATTTGTGGGTTAAGGGCCTTGCTCAGGGACCCAACTGTGGCAGAGGTGGGATTTGAACCCTGGACCTTCTGGGCCATAATCCAGTAAATTAACCGCTATTACACCACAGTCCCGCATCAAGTCATCCTGCACCATTTCTCTCAAACGAGTTCGGTTGATCCAGTGTAAAGCCTGATCTGGTCCAAAGGCTACATTGGTATAATGAATATACAAGTGAGTCAAAAGTCACAGGCCACCCTTTTATTTCCTTTTAGGCTATGTCTGGAACATAACCAAGAGCAAACATATTGAACCAAGAGCAAGAGAAGGCGATCATTCCGAGGGCTCTGGGGAATGCAGCTGCCGTATCATAGCCGTAGACCTCAACAACTGACAGCCAGAATGATTACCCATTTCCCACAGCACTATTGCATCCCCAATCAGGACTGTGTACTAAAAGCCACGTAGTGGTCGCCTGAAGACGACCAAGAAACCTCAACAATGGTTCTGGCAGCCTTTGTGAAAGGTCCGGGACACGTACTACGACTGTTGACTCTGAGGACTGTATCATTATATCTGACTAGTGCATCAGACTGCGAACAGAAGCTTAATTGGAAAAATATCACCGTTTCATGGATCTCCTCCCTCAGAAACACCTCAATCTCAACCAAACCGTAAAGCATAAAGCCATCAGACCGATGCACCTCCCGAAAGCACTTCAGATTTAAGCTCTGGCATATTTGCATGTGCTAAATAAATGCTGATGCAAACAGTGGCAGTCACACCTCTGGAGAAGCCTGTCTGTTGACGCGTGTAGGAATTTTCCACTCTGACAAACTCTCCACGGAGTGTGATTTGGGTTGAGCTTTATTCGTGGACGTTCTCATTTGAACATCATCCTTTCTGCCTCCATCACTGTGAGTAGCTACTGCATCTGTAATACAAGGAAAGACTTAGTAGTATGGGAATCTTCCTATTCTATGGGAATGAAGTACTGCTGCATACCTGTAGCTGCCATTATAACCAGCCTGGTGGTATCTGGCAAGGTTTACTATTGCTATTATGTTTCCTCCTATAAGGGCTTTCAGACTGATAAGAGATTGTGTTCTAACATTCAGTTTAGTTTTGGGCCTCCCAAGGTTTCTTCCTTATAACATTAGGGAAAAAGCTAATTCCCTTATTTGAGACACTTGCTCCATTCAAAAATTGCTATATAAATAAATCTGACTCGATTTGACCCTAGTAAAGCCATGCAGTGAAAATTTTCGTTCCATTCTGACTGAGTATGATGTGAAACCTGTCGTCCTACAGCTCGAACTGCATCAATAATGCATGGCCTGCAAGGGTCTCTGTCGATACTATTCCAACCAGCCTCAGACACAGCCAAGTGTCTGTTTGCAATGCCCAACCTGGCACTCCTACGAGTGGAACTAGTGCCCCCGCAGCCAGGGGTCAGCAAAATATAAAGAAAAAAAAATACAGTATTAAGATGCGATCCTCAAACTTGAAAGCAGTGTGCCTAACCTGAAACATTTTCTTTATTCTCAGTGGGGAGCAGCTGCGTGCTTCCAGACTTCAGATTCTGCACTGCAGTATGCAGACATTCGACAGGTTTCGCGTTTAACGCCAAAGCCTTCTGCAGAATGGACATGCTTTTTTTAGCATTTCCTGTCGAGAGAGGAAAACAGCCGATGCGCAATTACGGATATACATAAAAAAACATACTTCATTTGATTCATAAGCTATCAAAGTAAATCGTCTGAAATGTGGCACATACCCTGAGAGAGCTCAAACTGAGCATGAGCAATGTGAACAAAAGCAAAGTGTTTGCTGTTGGCTCTAGCAATGATGAAATTATCCTCAGCTTCATCAGGGTCTTCAATCCTTCAAAGGATATAGCGAATATAAACAAATGTGTCGCGTCACCAAAGACTGCGGTAGCCTAGCGGTTAAGGTACTGGACTCTGGACCCACTGGTCTTGGGTTCAAAACCCACCTCTGTCAAGCTGCCACAGTTGGGTCCTTAAGCAAGGCCCTTAACCCCCCATTGCTTGACCTGTAAGACTGCACGAGTTGTAAGTCGCTCTGGATAAATGCGTCTGCTAAATGCCATAAATGTAAAGATATATTGTATGCTGTATTTATAATATAAAGTTTCATACACAACTACAGGTCCACGTACTTCTCAGTATCATTTAATCAACCAAAAAAACCCACAAATTTAATAACAAAAATATCACAGAAGGTCTTAGATATATAGATAGCCATTGGTGATATTGGTCCTAATGTAAATCCAGTTAGAGTCTTGCAACATCTGCTCAAATCAGGGGATATTTCATTATGGGAGATTTCATTTTGAAATATCCCCTCATTTTTGTGAGCAGTATATTACATTATTTTCTGTGTATATTAAATAAATACACCTTCCCTATTAATAATAGTACTAACAGCACTTCAGCAATCTACTGGAAATTATCACATTAAGTGACATCATCATTCATCAGCCCCGAGGTATGCATGAAACGATCCAATGGGCCACGCTGCACGTACTCACCCTTTCAGCTCAGCGTATCTGATCAGCATCCGAGCGTAGCTTTCAAGTTTGCTATGCTGAGCAAGAGAAAATCTGGAGAACACTTTCGAGTAGCAATCCAGCAACCGAGAGAGAAAAGCTGCATCCGTGTGAGGATCGCCGTTCTTCTCCAGGTTCGTGAGGTACGTGTGACAGGTGTCGGGAGAATCTGAACTCATTACCTGGTTAACAACGTGAGTGGTGTCTGGATAACAGGATAAGCAGCATGTCACAACAGAATACAGCATAAAATAATCAAATAAAATAATTCCAAAAATTTTAAGTCCCCCCCCCCCAAAAAAAAAAATAATAATAAAATATAAAACACAACAACGTTACAAGAATAAGAATAGATCTTGTTTAAATAATACCTCTCTTGTCTGGTCTGTGCAAAAGTGTTGTGGTGGATTCTGCTTCACTTATGTCTTCTCCGGGACCAGGTTCAGGACTAACAAGTGGCTACAAACAAAACCCCAGCTTACACAACTGTAAACAGGACTTCTGTGTATATGGCAGGGGACACCAATGTTTTTGGAACCAAGAGCTACTTTAAGAGTACGGAATAATACGAAGGAATGCTTGTTTAATACAAACTTTCAGTATGGCAAAGTAGCACTCTTCAACTGTATTATTATTATTATTATTATTATTATTATTATTATTAATAATAATAATAACCAATATTTGTAAAGAGATTGTCTGATCAACATTAACAATTTACCATGGTAACAAAACACAGATGTATTTAAAAATGCAGCATTATTTCTGTTAATCCCAATCTGTCAACAGGTCGGTTATTAGGTATTTTTATAAATATTTATTTACAAATTATCGCTTCAAATTCACATCACACTTATTTAAATCTTTTTCACTGTTCTCTGAAAAAAAGACCACCGTTTGTGGGTCGGTAGTTAGTGAGGAAGCTTTGGTACTGAAGTGCCGCCCCACATTGTGCCTCCCCTTCCCAATCGCTGTTAAAATGGGGTGATTTCTTTTGCTTTTCTGCCAGGTTTTTTTTTTCCATAATTAAAAAAAATTACATCTCCTTTACCATCGTAGCTGCGCCCTCTAGCTTGTCTTATCAAAGATATCACACGATATTGGTCTTTGACCCCAGACAAAATCTTACATTTTTATATTCAACATTGACATTTTTAAAATCGACACAAATGTCATTGAATTAAAAAAAAAAAAAATAGTACAATTACATGCATTTTTTTAGACGGAGCTACAAAGTGCTTTTTAAAAATACAGGTCTATGCATCAATATAGGATTATACATACATAAAAATTATTTTCTTACATAGCAACCTTAATTACTTTACTGCCTTAAAATCCCTTGTATTCATTAGCGGGAGAAGTTTACAAACCTTCAGATTTAGCAGGTTGGACGAGTCTCCGTCTCCTGAGCTCTTCTTCGTAGAAGAAAGTGTGACCGCTGAACTTCCAGTGGGACGAAACGCTGACCTAGGGGGAAAAAAAAGTCACATTAAAAAATAATAATAATAAAAGAGAAAAATAAAAACAGCAGCTAATTTCCATCACGTGAACACACTGATTCTCACCGAGACAAACCACTGCTCAAGCTGGAAGCCTCTGGTTTGCAGATGTCATCCACATGATCGTTTTCAGGAATGGACAGCGGTACCATGGGAATCCTCCCTGGCTAAAAGAAGAAAACAGAGCACTCAGTTTCCTCATTTACATTTACAGCACTGAGCAGACGTCCTTATCCAGAGCGAAATACAACTCATATTGTTAAGGGTTAAGGGCCTTGCTCAGGGACCCAACTGCGCTAGCTTGGCAGAGGTGGGATTTGAACCCTGGGCCTTCTGGTCCAGAATCCAGTACCTTAACAGCTAGGCTACCACAGAATGAATTCACATAAGAATGAGTTTGATATTTACCATAGCAGCAGCTCGTTTGCGTTGTGAGCCGGACCTCCAGACAGGAAAATAGTCGTCCTGTGGACTGCATTTCTGATCACCTCTGTGATATCAAACAAAACAGTGCTCAGATTAAAGCTTAATATAGCATTCGATGCAAACATGACTGTACTATTCAAGGGGAAATCTACATTTTCCATCGTTTCAACAGCAGTGATCTGTTTGTTTGTTCATATTCGTCCCTAAAAAAAAAAATAAATAAAAATAAAATCTACAAAGAGCAAGTCACTGTTGCTTGAGTCTCCTGTTAAACCTGGTACTACTGATGCAAATGTGTTCTGATAATAGACTCCGCATTCTTAGCAACAAAAAAAACGCCATATTCCGTTTTGTCTGAATGAATGGTGCCGAATCAATCTATGAGTAGTATGGAACTAAAATAAAATGGAACTAAAGTAGTACAAATATGAAATACATCAATGTTTATATCACAAATTATAAATTTATGATTAAATATGATAAAGTCATTATATCCTCCTGGCTGCCGGAGGACGTTAAATATTATGGGGTTCTTCCTTGCCCCAGATATTACACAAAGTAGGCTGTGTTAACTGGTTCTCTCCTTTTAGCTCTGCTGCTATAGTATAGTGCTGCCGGAGTTTCATGCTGCACATGGCATCAGTGACTGATAATAGACTCTGTGCTCCTAACCCATTAGTAACTACATTTTCTCTTTTCTCTCCGTAGTGATGTTCCAGTACCAGTTCCAGCACCGCACACTTAGATGCTCCTCCCCCTCAGCATCACTCTACTGGTCTTCATCGACAATAACCAGTCCCACCAGAGTGCAGGAACTCCCTCCGTCATTTAGT
>JAUZST010009779.1:0-12779 GCA_034779995.1 Parotocinclus haroldoi | reverse complement strand
ACTGCACTGCACTGCACTACACGACCATATCAGTATCACTTTTATGTCAAGAGCAGTCCATAGCACCCAAAGCACATCTGATAATTGGTTGTTCCTTGTCTCTTTCCATTGACTGCTGAGTTAGGACGCAGATTTAATCATGCCCTGGAGAGGCTGGCATTCTCACAGGGCTGGCATAGGTCACTGTTGCAGTGCAATAGCATATGTCCACTGCACCATCTGAGCACCTCAGTTATGCATTTTCATTTTAGTTAAAGACACACATTTGCTTGCGAATAAATAATAGTAACAAATGTAAATCAGTTAAATGTTAATGACTTATGAATAATCATAAAGCATTCAGCTGATGCACAAGGTCTCTTACAAGGCAGAAATTGTGGGTTAAGCTAAATGGCCCAACAGTGGCAGTGCTGGGGCATGAACCCTGGACCTTCTTGTCCATGGTCCTATAACCTATGGGGTGTTCATTGTTGCTCTTTACTATTGTATAAAGCTGCTTAATGTTTTCTATGAAAATTATCATGCTGCATTGTGCGATGTGTAAATTCACATTTTATTTTATCCTTGGGGAGATCTTTTATTATTTATTAGGTTATTAAACACATGGTATGGATTCAGATCTGACACTTATGCTGCTTACCAAATGGGAAGGACATAAAATCATAACATGGTGTGTGAGGCTGTCAGAAAAGTATACTGTATTATTATTATTATTATTATTGTTATTATTATTATTGTTATTATTATTATTATTATTATTAATATTCTTGTTATTGTTGTTTAATTTTAATCTGTGTTTATTGAGCAATTATGTTTATTTTAGACCAGGAACTTGACACTTTTGACAATCATATTTAGGGATTTTAAAATCTGTGAAGAAAATAAAACCAAAAAGAATGAAAATGAAAACGAATCTGAATCTTGTGATCATTTGCAAAGTTGTTGGTCTGTCAGTTGTATTGAAATCAGCTATCTTACATCAAGTTCTTTATCTTTGCCTTATATATCATATTCTAACATTAAGTGTTGGTTGGATAATAGAGTAATTGTGCACAATACAGGTCTTTGTCCCTAAAATGCCATACACTTACAGAGTAGTTTCAACAAGCATTGTTTTAGTTTACTTGACTATACACAGCAGACACTTAATAAAATACACCTTGCTAGTATATGATTGAACCCCATTTCACAATCAGAACAGCCTTGATTCTGTGTGTAGCTTTTCTGCCCTATCTCTCATTCCGATATCCTATCACTATAGGATATTTTCTCTTTTTCAAACCATCCCTGGATTTGTTTGTTTATTTATTTGACTTTTTTAACATCACTATCGGCCTCAGTGGCCATCTCAGCTACACAAACAAGGTTGCATCCATACGCAAGTTTGTTTCAAGACTAGTCATACACACACACACACACACACACACACACACACACACACACACAAGTCAATGCCAATTTTGAGTAATCAATTAACCTAATGTGCATGTCTTTGGACTGTGGGAGGAAACTGGAGTACTCGGAGTAAACCCACACAGCCACTGGGAGGACACGCAGACTCCACACAGAAAGAACCCAGGCGATTGAACCTGGAACCTTCTTGCTGTGAGGCAGCGGTTCTGCCCACCAAGCCACCGTGCTGCCCCATTCCCTGTAAACCCCAGAAATGTTGCCTGTGGAAATTCCAAGGGATCAGCAGTTTCTAAAATACTCAGAATAACATGTTTAGCATCAACAACCATGACACATTCAAAGTCAATTAATTCACACTTTCCCATTCTAATGCTCAGTTTGAACTTCAGCAGATCCTTCTGGACATGTCTTCATGCACTGATTTTATGCCATGTGATTAACTGATTAGATATCTGTGTTAAGAAGCAGTTGATCAGGTGTACCTAATAAGGTTAAGGGTCTTGCTTTACACTGCAGCTTGACAGAGGTGGGATTCAAACCTTCTGGTTCATAGTCCTGTACAATAACTTTTATCTTTAATAGGATAAATATATAACACATTTTATGTGTAATGAAGTAGGATTTGTAACATCGCGGAGACGGAGACAAATGCAGCTCGCGTGGAAACCAGGGTTTTATTGAGGATGATGGCAGGCAAAAACAGGGTCAGACAGTCCAAGATCAAAACCGGCGAGGCAGAACGAGAACCAGAGGGGCGAGACGAGATCGGAGTCGAGGCACGGAAAAAACACGGTCGAAGCACGGTAAGTCTAGCGATATCAAACATTAACGAGCTCTTAGAAACAAGGTAAGAACCAAGGGACTTAGCAAGGGGGTAGTGACGGAGGTGCGTATAAGTAGGGTGAACCGAAATTAAAACCAGGTGAATCTAATGTGGTGCAATCAGAACTCGTTTGGTCGCTGGACCCGCCCGAGGGTGTGATAGGATTTTTAAGTAAAATAACTCTTTTCAGCAACACGCTAAATGATGGAAGAATTAGATCAATCATCAACAAACATTATTATTTCCATTATTCACAGGGCCATGGATGTATTTCAGAAAATACTTTTTAATTATAGGTGACCAGTTCCAGCAGCTGGTTATCTGCCTCACAGGCTCAGCACAGCCTTAAGAATAATTTGATCAAATAACTCAGCCAACACTTTCAATAATTATTATTTTTCTTCTTCTTCTTCTTCTTCTTCTTCTTCTTATTATTATTATTATTAATAATAATAATAATAATAATAATAATAATAATAATAATATTTTTGTTTTTACTTTATATTTTTCTAGGTTGTTTTTGCATTTACGAAGTTTTTCTTTTCCACTGTTCCATAGGACTGTTTAAGTAGGGCTGTGGGCATACATGAACCCATACTCTGATGTATAAAGTGCTATATGTACTGAAATTGAAAATAATTTATTACACTATAGAGATATACAGATATATATGCTCTGCTGGTGTGGCCTGCCCTACTGCAGAAAACATCAAACAGATGACACTGACAGTCAGTGATACTGTTTAGCCTGTAATTGAAAGGAGGACTGCAACCACCGGTATGCAGACCCACAAAGCTCTCACATAGCTGATGCAGCGCACTGCTAATGAGCACATGGTGAGTTCCATCATTCATTTGTGGAATGTAACCTCATTTCTAATTTCATCAAATCTCTTGACCTTCAAACTTAGTCTCGTTCTGAAAAGGGCTTGCTCCAGATGTCATGATGAATATTAGACTCAAAGGTGGGTTAACTATGTTTTTAAAACAATCAAGCAAGATTAAGCAAGAAGTCTAGGTTTCTCATACCAGCCAAATGTAGTGTAGGTTGTTTAACAATCCTTGCATTTTATTACACCTAAGACCAGACTTTTTTTATTGCTAGTTTCTCGGATGTCCCTACTTAAGAATCTACTGAGGAGGGAGGAAAAAAAATCTAAATAAATCTTTATTTTTTAGCACTATTCAAAAATATATATTTTTTAAATTTTTTAAATAAACTTTATTTAACCTACAATTAAATTTAGAAAATGGTTCCAAAAGAGATATGTTATACAATTGGAAAGGAAACGAGGGTGTAATCATACAGTTTCTTTAAGCAACACCCAATGTCCGGGGGACTGTATTAGTTGCTGGCTCTTGACACTCACCTTGCGATTACACCCTTGTGGATGGATGGAAACTGACATGAATCAAATACAAAATTTTGCCATATCTTGGCACATCAGAGGATTTACAACTGCATGGAAATGACAGTTTAGAGAGCCAAAGGAACTGCATTCTAGCACATAAAAGGAGCCCTGAAACAGGCTTTAAAGTGTCCTGCAGCCGGCACTCACTGTTCAGGGTGATCCAGCAAAAATGACTGCAATGATGAATTAATCAGACACTAGAAACATTTTGTAAATGAGTACAAAAGGAAGGTGGATTAACGTGGGCCTCCGGGGTGGGGCTAAAAATGAGGATGTCGTCTAGATAGACAAACACAATTTGGTCTAACGCCTCCCGGAGCACCTTGTTAAGGTAGTGCTGGAAGATGGCTGGAGGGTTCATGAGACCGAAAGGCATAACCTGATACTCATAATGCTCGTTGGTTGTTATAAAGGCCATCTACCATTCGTCCCCCTCTCGGATGTGGATAAGATTGTACGCATTCCGCAGGTCGAGCTTAGTAAAGATATGTGCCCTCTGCAGAGATTCGAAGGCTGTCACCATCGGGGTAACGGTCCTTAACGGTGATGGCGTTGAGCGCTCTATAATCAATGCAGGGGCACAGGGAGCCGTCTTTCTTACAGACAAAAAAGAATCCGGCTCCCGCGGGGGAAGAGGAGGGTCGAATGAATATACTTCCCCATGGCTTCTCACTCGGGCACCGAGAGGGAGAAGAGGTGCCCTCTGGGAGGCGTGGTGCCTAGCAGGAGGTTGATGGCACAATCGAAGGGTCGGTGAGGGGGAAGATACTGGGCTCGGGCATGGCTGAAAACCTCTGCCAGGTACAAAAGATAGAAATTTTTATTTATTTATTTATTTTTTTCGAATTACAACCATTGGTGCTGTGGCGGATCCGAGAAATACCAAATTTTTTTTTTTTTTTGTATGCTTCAAATATGATCGTCAGCGGACAAAATAAACATTAGGACAGACATTATGCAGAGAAACATTACAATATTTTACTTTGCACATAAAGTTCACCTTATTGCATTTTCCATTCAATTTACATTTGGGTAACTACGCTGGCAGTTTATGCCATTTTTCCACCTTTCAAAATCAGGTGTAAATTAGATGCAGAACTCATCAAGGGGTGGCTGCCAAGTCTCAGTTTTTACTTCAATCATGTTTATTTATTTATTTATTTTTTTTCTTCAGAAAACGCTAACCCCATTTCTATATATAGATTTTTACCCATGGATTGGAGGTTTGGGTAGGGATAGTGCTTTTATATACATTTATTATTTCACGAATTGCATAGAAAAAACATGCTTCTGTTGCCAATAATGGACCATGTACATATAACCATAACTATAATCATAGCTGGTGAACCTATTCCATGTTGTATCTTTAATTCTAGGAAAATAAAGTAGATCAGCAGGATTGAAAGTCTGTATGAGCTTGTACAGATAATTTAACCCTAGGCCACATACGGACATCATACCATAATTTATTAAAAAGAAATTATTAGGATAATTTTTACTTTAGTAAGAGTATGTTTATACTGTGCTATGCTATTCCTTAAAGGTATCAGAAATAGCTCAAATTTGCTACATAGCCACTTGTGTTCTCAACTACGAGCTGTTTGTTGTAAGCTATTGCTGTACTCATTATATCAGAGTGCTGGTGAGAATGTCCTGTAAACTGGAATTTTTGCCACTGCTGGAAGATCCAGAAGACCACACCACACCACACAAGATACACCTGCAAGTTCATCTATGTCCTTCTTACTGTGACCTTTGACATGCCCAGATGCCCCCAAATTTTCCACACTTCAAACAAGACACACTGTACCACCTCTTCTCAATCTGTGAATCCTGTCACACACCCTGCAGGTATGTATAGCCTGATCATCCTCGTGCCATGTCAGCTGCAGAAGGGTGAGTCTCTACCAACTTAAACATAATTTGATATCTTTAGTACAAACATTATACTAATACTGTGTCGGGTCACACTGGGTGGACTTCTTTGTGCCATAGATTCCACCAATACTTTGCAACCATTTCTATGAAATTCTTGTCCATGTTGACATTATTGCTTCATGCAGTTCCTGCAGATTTTGCAGGTGCACATGTTGTGAATCCACGACTGGACCATGTTCCAAATGGGTTCTATTGGATTCAGATTCAGTGAATAGGAAAGCCACTGAATCTGATGTTATGAAGTGCGTAGCGAAACAGGTCATCTTTCATAAACAATCCTGGCTCTATATATCCATTACACTTCACTTGCCTGCAAACAGCCGATCAGATAGACAATGCTGTCTGTTGCACTTCACACTATCCTGTCACACCAGAAAAATCCACTTTCAACACTGTTATGCCTTCTATTCTGGTGCTGAAGCTGAACATGCCTATGCAATTGTATTTGAAACTGGGTGCTTAGACTTCTTGCCAAGCAGACCAAAGTCAGTGAGAACTGGCAACAAAAATATATCTACGCTGGTCTGATCAGCATGGGTACTCCACAGTGGTACAGCTTCCACCAACTGTTATACAGTATGCTTACTCATGACTGTGTATCCAAATACAGCAATAACCAAAAAATCTAATGTGCTTATGATTTCACTGTTTATAACACTCTTGCAATAATATTGAGAATTCGTACAGAAGGGAGATACACAACCTGAGTGCAATACTGAAGAGCAAAACAAAAGTGTTCACTCACTCGTTTACATTGATGGCTCAGCCATGGAAATTGTCACCAACTGTAGATTTTTGGTTGTGAAGCTATCAGACTTAGTTCACTGGTTCCTAAATACCAACAATCTCCACAAAAAAAGCACAATGAGGTCTTTCTGAGAAGACCAAAGGGCTATGGATTGAAAATCACCATTATGTCACCTTGTAACGCTGCACCACAAAAAAATTGTATGGTCTGGCAGCCTGACAACTTACTTACAATCTCCAGCATATCTTCACCACCAGATGCTGAGGGCCCAGTCCACTAACATGACAGCAGAGGACATTTTACTATTTTTCTTTACAGTCATTCTCTTATAGCAACAAATATTAAACATATTTATTTCTAACCTGAGGGGACAATGTGACCCCAGTGTTGATATCTGGTACTGTAGAAGTTTACATAATGTCACATACATGTACATATTCATTTATAATATACCATAATGATAGTATTTGCATATCAAATCATGTTAAATACAGAGCATCATCTTTTGTGAAGACACTGCATAAAAATATAATAGAACAGATAAGGAAATAACAGATTTAATTTCTAATAAAAAGAACAAGGTTTTGGTGTGTCTAAACTTCTGGTGTTATACTTGACATTCCTGACAAATTCAAATGTGTTTTGTTCCTGTGTTTGAACAAAAAGCATAAATCAGGTAATTACGCATATATACAGTACTGTGCAAGTCTTAGGAAACCATTCAATTTGTATTAAAGTATTAAAATCAGAAAATCACCTTCTATAGGTTACAGTTTGCAATTATTTAGATCTAAATCTACAGTTGTGGTCACTAAACTGCTAACTGTCCAAGTAGTGCTCTAAAAACAATGTGGGCTTTATAGATAACTCGACTATTTTGAGAGTTAGCCTGGCCTCTTAGACTTGAAGGTCTCCATCCCTCTCGAGAAGGTGCTGCCCATAGTCTTATGACAGAATTTGTTAGGGGCTGACAATCCAGAGCAGGGGTCAGGCAGCGGACAATTGGGCTTAACCAACTGTCTGCTGGTAGCCATGCACCGTCACCCAGATCTAACTATATTAAGACAATGTATGTTGCCCACATCTGCCCCAAGTCTAAATGCACCCATAAAGTTCAATAGTTCACCAAAATGTCAATAATTTCTTTAGGATAAACACATATAGCTCTTTTAGAAATAATAATCTTAAACTTAAAATAGGATTACTTAACATTAGATTACTTACAAACACTGATAAACACTTACATACACTATTTAGCCTTAAATGAAGCTTCCCCTCCCGGGTACAGTTATGATCTCGTCCTAATGGTCGTGGAGGAGGTGTAGCAACAATTTTTGACAAAGAACTTAGTGTTAGTGCTAAATCCAAGGCTAAGTGATTTGAAATACTGATTCTTAATGTGACTGATTCTTCATTATGTAAATATAAACTATAATCTCTTCAGCTCATCGCTATCTATCACCTTCCAGGTCCTTACTCAGAATTTCTTCAGGAATTTGCTAATTTTCTTTCCTGTTTAGTATTTTTTAACATATAAGGCTCTAATTGTAGGTGATTTTAACATTCACTTTGAAAATAGGCAGGATCCACTTAAAATTGAGTATCACTTAGAATGTGATGTGTCCGCTTTGTGTATATGGGTCCTACATTGTTGCCAATTTTTGATGGGAAAAAATCTCAAGCTCTGCTTGTGAACACCAGTTTATCCACCCTTGCTCAATCAGGTTAAGGTAAGGCTTTGAATTGACTTTAATACATTGGGATTATTCCTTTTGAAACATGTCTGTGTATCACTGGCATTACACTTATGGTGGTTAACTTGGAACACAAATCTCTGCACTAATCTCAGGATCATTGCAGACTCCATCTATCTTCCCTTTACCAAGTTTCATAGTGCCTGTGAATGAAAAACATCCTGTTAGCATGAAGCTGCCTACTAAGTGAATCATGCTGATGAGTAGTTTTTGTTATTTCATGCATAACATGCAAAAAAAGTCTAATTTTGGTGTCATAAAAGTATAGTAACATATTCCACAGTCACTAACATGCCATTGAAACAGTTTCAATTTAAAGGGGTTCTACCTGCTACTCTTCTATAAAGCTCAATTTGTGGAGTGTCTGGGAGATAGTTGTCCAGTGCACAGTTTTTCCCATCTCAGTCTCCATATCCAACTGTATTTTATTTTCTGTCCAGGCTAGAGATTGGCCAATAAGGTACTAGAGCTTCATTTCAATTATACACATTTCCCTATAATAAACACATGCTTTGCTCTTATATTGTAATTACTTCCAATGAAGCCACTTTTAATGTAAGGTGAACAGGGTGAAAAGACTAAGATATACAAAAGCTAAGTAATATTTAAATGAATCAGTGGTTATAGTAGGTAATTAATTAGTAGTAGTCTTGACAGGTTTAGATCCAAGCGCTCACAATACATTGTATACCATATCATTATATAATAGCTAAAACAACATCTAATGGTTACCTAAAACTTTTACACAGTACTGTACATATGCAAATCTTAAATAAATAAATTGTTATTTTTAGGTTTTAACATTATGAATGCATTGCAGTGAAAACACTTTCATCCTGTCTGGGTAGGTGTTGTAGGTTTTAATGTAACACTGGCTCAGACTGTAAAATGGTTTAGCAGAATGAATATGCAGTGTTTTCTTTGTCCTGAAAAATGTACAGATGATTCCACCCAACTGTATGATGAAAGTGGAGCTTCCTCTGGCAGTGCTTTACACAGTGTAGGTGCAGGTCAGAACGTGGGAGTTAGATACAAAGAAAGTGTTAGTGTGTGTGTGTGTGTGTGTGTGTGTGTGTGTGTGTGTGTGTGTGTGTGTGTGTGTGTGTGTGTATGTATTTTTGTGGGTGGGCATCTTTAATGTTGCTCATCTGTAGGCAGCAACCGCACAGGATGAAGAGAAATAATTGGTATTTGCATAAAACTCTGTGTGTGAACCTCAATGGTCAATGATTTGTTAAGGTTAGGGCAAACCTGTTATATCACATCAGTACAGAAATGACAGTGATAATGACTGGCAAATGCAGCTAGTGTTGTTTCACCACTGGCTTTTACCCTTGCAGTTATAATGCTCCTAAAGAGCTGCACATCAACAGCAAAACCCATGAGGCCAAAATGGATTTTAAAGTATTAACAATGCACAATACACAAAATGCTTCAGACTGCTTAGATGAAGAAAACTAAACAAGTGATGTCAACAGGTAATCATGGTTTGGTACAAAAGCAGTAATCAAGAAAAGACTTCTTGATAATAAAAAATGGCCAAAGGATCTCCAGTTTGTCAGCAAATTCATTAGCAATACTTTATCATGCATTATAGTAAGCAGTTACGTTAAGAAATTGCACTTATTTTAACTGGGACCAGTAGCAGTGTCAAATTCTAGGATGGACCATCACATAGTGGAAATGTGTATTGTGGGCAGATAAATCAGTGTTATAAATCTTTTTTGGAAGAAATGGACCAGTGTGCTCTGGACCAAACATGAAAAAATGACGAACAGTAAGTTGGGTTTTAAAGCATCATAAGCTCCCATCAAGATGTCTTCTTCTCCAGAGACGTCTATCCATTGTTCAATAAGTCATTGCAAAGCCACATGCTGCAAACACTACACAGACATGTCTGAAGAAGAAGAGGGTGTGGGTAGGGGAGACCGGGGCATCTTTTCACATTTTTAATTCTCTTTTGTATAAATTTGGTTCAATACATAATGTTGCTAAAATTGCATACCATTTGTAATAACAAAGTCTTGGTAGCATTGCATTTCATTAAATTGTACTCATTTCATATCCTTATCATCTTTCAGTACAGAGATATAGGCATTTCAATTGTGACTGTGCACATGTGACACATTGCCCCATCAGCAAGTATGTTGCCACAATATGTGCGATAAGACATCACACTGGCTTTTGTAAATAAAACCAGAACCAGTTCAACCAAGTAAACCAATTTGTTTACTTCAAATGCAAAAAAAAATAATTCAGCTACAGAAAATAGATACAGAACTTGGATAAATTCTGGAATATGGCTATTAAATTAGTCACAAGAACTGGAAAAAAAAACAATGTCTCAAAAAAGGTCAAGCATTCAAACAATAGTAAAATAGGTTTCAGATTTCAATACTCATCATCAGAATAGCAGTTCTGGCAAACATATCCTGGCTTGCTACGAATCCACTTTTCATGGACCAAATGCTTGCTTGAAAAACGCACTGAACCCAAGTCAGATGTTTTAAAATGGCTCCATAAAAACAAGGCACATCTCTGAGACATGGCATTGTGAAAACCCTGTCTCCAAGAACACAACCCTGTCAAAAGGGTGACCCCCTGTGACTCGAAAAGCCAGCCTGAATACATGATAACCAAAATCAATGTGAAAAAGTCCCCCAAAATACCATGCTTGATACTGTTAGCTTAAAGCAGAGCATCAGCAAACATATTACAATATACTTTATTCTCTCCTCTACCAAGTACAAATGTATAATTGTTTAGAACTAGAAAATGACTAGAACAAATATAATCAACAAACAATTTTTGTTACTTTTGAATGTAAAAATAATAAATCAGTGCTCACCTCAGTTAACAGCGTGCTATTCTCAGACAGGACATGACATCAGACCAATTAAATGCACATAATTAGTATTTAACTTTTAAATAGTTCCCAGTGGTGGTAAAAATATTAATGATGTGACAACTTACGCATGTGACAAAAATCCCCGGTCTGGATTGGCCTGCCTACAGCTGTGACCTGTCATCAATAGAGAATGTTTGGAGATTTTTGAAGCAAAAAATGTGACAATAACAAGGAAGACTGGGACAACATGCAGAAAGAATGGGACAACATAACAGCTTAAACACTGAATTGCTAGGTATCCTGAGTGCGAAAACGTATTTTAAGTGTAATGAAAAGGAATGACAACAATGCAAAGTAACAAATGTTTTACCAACCCAACTGTTTTTGGAATGTTTTTCATGTCTGAATTGCAGAGAGAATAAAATGCAAATAAAATGAAGATGACCAGAAAAAACATATTCCATACTGTCTGCAATGAAATGAACGACTGTCTTTTATTTGTCTTTTATTTGTTTCTTTTATTTTATTTGTTGTTAGTTTAGTTTTGTTGTTGTTGTTGTTGTTGCTGCTGCTGCTGCTGATGATGATGATGCTGGTGCTGCTGCTGCTGCTGCTGCTGATGATGATGATGCTGGTGCCTGGATTTGGGGAGTGTTTAATTAATATTCAAATATATATTAACTTACTTCCTTACATCCTTCTGTTTTTAAATAAATACAAAATACAAGGTTTTCTGTCCACACTGAAAGGCTAAGATGATGCACATGCATTTAAAGCTGTATGCCATCTTAAAATTAGCATGACAAAAAAAATCACACTGATGGCTAAATAAGGGTGAAATATTTTTTCTGTCCCTGGAGGCATTTTCTGGAGAAAGCTTTTTCATTCCATTTTATTTGATTTACATTAAAATGATTTGGCAGACACCCTTAACCAGAGTCACATACAACTAATTCAGTCTTACAGGATACAATCCAAGCAACAGTAGGCTAAGGACATTACAGCACAATACTGGCATGTTGGTACTGCTAGATTTTGAACCGTCAATCGTCTGGTCAATAGTCCCTGAACTGCTGTGCTTCCTCAGTGCAGAGAAATAACAACCTTTATTGGCAATATTCCAGCAGCAATTTCTGAGAAGCAAGAGAAACTCAGCTTCCCCTAAAATGTCAGAAATTACATGGTCAAATATGTGCAGTTGTGTTAAGATTACAAATGCACATGTTTATCTCAAAGATGTGTTCATTCAGAATCAGCTACTTACAAATAGACTTGATTTTGTTAACTTCTCATACATTTCTGTAGTGTCAGTGCCATAGATTTCAAGATTTTTTTCCTATACAGTCTACAGTTAATGCATTTGCCCGTAAAAAGTGTCCATTCACATCAATGAGACTGTATGGATCATTTTTTTTTCAGTTTTTTGCCTCTAAGCTTGACAGTCATTGAATAAATGCAATACGTTTCTGTACACATGATATTGTGTCTGGCTGGAATAGGCCTTGCACACTCTTGCTCTGGCCACAGATGAAAAAAGGTGTGAGCTATGCCTGCAGCACAGGTCAATGGCTGTCCTCCTCTCTTTGAAGGGTCTGTATATGTCAGGGCAGGGGAACTGGGAATTGAGACAATAGAAGATTGGGAAAACCTTGCCAGGTTTGATGAGTTGTAATTTTTGCTGTGGTGTTCAGATGGTAGGGTCAGAATTTGGTGTGAACTGTTAGGGTTCGCACTGCGAGCCCTTTTTACTTTGTTCGCCGCGGTCAGTATTTTACCCCGATCCCTTAGTGTTGTGTTTTCGTTTTCTCCCTACGTCATTAATGACGTTTTGTTTTGGTTCCCCG
>JAUZST010009778.1:0-12780 GCA_034779995.1 Parotocinclus haroldoi | reverse complement strand
TATATATATTTTCCTACTATATGGGCCACCATTCGATTAGATATATCAGTGTTTTAGCAGTAGCACAATGACCATATATAATTATTTCTGACTGTCTTTATTAAAATAGAACCAGAAAATGCAGGAAAATCGTATGCAACATCACAAACTAAAATAAATCAGAAAAACAGCTTCAATGGGAAATTTTTTATGTGACCTTCCCTTACTTTTGAGCAACATCAGATTGGCCCTCTACAGTCTAAAAAAGGAAGTTTAATCAACAGTTATGTTTTCAGAAGAGTAGCAGCCAAGAACAACTTTGTCAAAAGAAGAACAGGGTGGAAAGACTAAGATAAACGAAAGATCACAAAGATTGTCATGAAGAAGTACAGTATTATGGAGTGACAAATTTTGGGTCCAGTAGTTTAAAATATGCTATATATTGTAAGTGTACTATTGCTAAAACAACAAATCTGCATTTGCATATCAACTTTCTTTCAGCTGTGATCTTCAAGCTACCTCAAGACAACTCTTCCACCAGCCTTCCTCCTAACGTGGACTACACCATCCGCATGAACATTGACAACTCCATGCGAACCGACCGTGCTCGTATCCCGCTATGGGTGAAAGCCTCTTACATCTCTCCTCTGAAGACACAGCGCTACAACCGTGGCTTCATCTACCTGCAGGAGAGCATTGAAAGGGCCATCATCTCATTGCAGACTGGCACCGAGGTGCAGGAGCCTGCTGTGCAGATCCAGGCCTTCCCCTACCCTTGCTACTACAAAGACGAGTGAGTGGAAATGCAAACATACTAAAATCCTGGATCATACTGAATCCATTGCATGTAATTTCTCTTACTCTGTATGCTAATGCACTGAATATAAACAGTCTTGAGTATTATTACTTTCCTTATTCTTAGTTATGCCTCACTTGAACAGGATAACATTTACATATACGACATTTAGCAGACACCCTTATCCAGAGCAACTTACCAATTACAATTCAAGCAATGGTGGGTTAAGGACCTTGCTTAAGGACCCAACTGTGGCAGCTTGACAGTGGTGGGATTGAACCCTGTGCCATCAGGTTAATGATAATCTAGTCATATAAAGTTTACCAGTGTTTTTCTCTTTGGGTATGCCCCCACTAAATGGATAAATATTAGTTATAAGTTATGATATCTATTTGATGATTACTGCTAGTTAAAAAAAAATCCCAAAATTAATCAACATGTAAAGTTCCTCCATCCAATCTAATAGAACACTGTTTAATAATACTCTCCACATGTTTTGCACACATATCAGAGACTAAACAACTAACCACTTGCTTTTAAGCTCCATCCATCAACCTACTGATATTGAATAATAAGGTGCTGCTACTGGTAGATTTTTGTCTGGAGAGCTCAGTCGATAATCCAATTTCTCTCAAGGGATGCTTTATTCTCTGTGCTCATACTGAGGACATATCGATTTTAATAGGAAGAAATGTAGTCTAAATGCAGTGCAGGTTTTCAACCCTGTAATGCTTGGGACATTGAATTTTTTTTGCATAGTTTAGAGAAAAATACATTGCAACTGTGTGTGAAAAAAAATGATTTGTTGGCACCTCAGTATATATATTTATTTATTTATTACATTTTCCTCTTTCTTTGACTGGTCAACGTCCCAGTGGGGGAGAAGTGGGCGGGGTGTGATTCAGGTGTGAGGTATAGAGCCTGTACGACACCTGACCTGGCTGAAAGGCAACAGTGGAGTTCTAACCCAGGTCATGGTGGAGGTGGTCCTTACAATGTATGGTACGGGGGTTAGGGTTACTGAATGCTTAGCCTTGTTTGTCTTCAAAAGTAAAAAAAAAAGGAATGATACTGATCAAAGTGACTTCATAGCGACATTAACCTTATAACTACAGTGTAACAGCCCCCCCAAAAGAGATTTCAAACATCAAAAGTCTTGGGGGATTTTAAGTGAAATCTGTGAACAGGTCAGGTGAAATGTAGCTTTTATTTAATGTTCAATTACAAGCTAACAAAGCCTACTATTATATGCTTAAGTAGCACAGCTGCTGGATTAGTGCAGTGCTTTTCTATAGGGATTTCTGCACTGCTAAGTTTGACGTTTCATCATGTTTAAACGTACCTGCTTTACTGCATAGAGAGGTTGACAATTAGATGCTGAATTTAATCTGATGCATCAGAGCAGAGAGAGTGTTATTGCTGTGGCCTCATGGGATGGGGACTTCCAGAACTGCTGATTTATATGAACATATAAAAGATGAACCTGTTAAAGATGCAAGGGGCATTTATTCCACTTTTTACGTTCCTTATAAAGCGTGCAAGAAAATCAGAAACGGAAAGGTAGATATAAAAATCGTATGATGTGCCTGCATGACCGCAGTCATAACGTTCCTGCTTTAACAGTTATCATGAAATATGTCTCATTTTATGCACAAGTTGGTTCCGACCTTACAATCTGACTGGTTCTCACCGTAATGATATTTGTGATAACAGCACGGCTTTTTCACACAAAAAAAGTATCACTCTGCTGATGTGTCGCCAAGTAACCACAGGCTTTATGCACATACTGTATATAGCATAATGCAGTATACCTAATAAATAGCCAAATTCTATTGTATAATTCTTCATTATTATTTTAATTTTAGTCCATATTTTCTTAATCTTTGCACATTTGCATTTCGTATTGAGAATGAATGTTACTTGATAGTGTTAAACCGTTGCAAACTGTAGCATGCTTCCTCAATACCACTCAGCACCCTTTGATTTTTAATGTGTTTATAATGTGTGCGTTTGGAACCATTTATTTGTTAAATAATTAAATAAGCATAAATAAATAAATAAATAAGCATGATCATAACATATGTAGTTCCGTAGAGCAAGAATTCTTCTAGCATCCATTTTGTGTCAATAACAGCAGTTTCTTGTCTGAAGACAACTAGTAGGTAGTAAGTCAAAATGTTTCAGTGACCAAGGCTCAACATCTCTAGGTATATCAGGTCAAACTGTCCCAGGCTGGGTAAAGAATTCTTACCATTTGCTGTGGACCTACTTTTTTAGCGGAAAGCATCTTCAGTATTAAATTCATGGCTTCCTTGATTTATTGGCCTGGTCAAGGGCCAGTAGGGCCAGTTTGGTGGAGCAGGATTTAATATTACAGCAGATACATGTGTTCATAGTGACTTTTAGCTAAGCAGTTGTCGGTTAAGGGCCATGTCTGCAGGTCAAACAGTTGCAGCTTGGTTGTTCTGGTGCTTGACACTTGTGGTCACTAGTTTAACCACTGAGTCACCACTGCCCCACATGTGCTCTAGTTAAGATATTAGGTTATATGATTAATAACATGTCTACTCTAGCACGATATGTAACTGATCTGATGCTTAAGCAATCTCTAGACTTTTAAATGCCTTTACATGACTTTTGTAAATGAATGAGTGTTCTATAAAATATTTGTTATAACATTTACATTTACATTTAGAAAATTAGTGTATATAAAGAAATTTGTATTGTTGAAATGGTATTACATATGTTGGGCATTCACAATACCATATCATTTCTAATATGAATAAACAGTGTAAACACAAACATGAGTAACTTGCACAAAGTCTCTAAACACATGAACCAAGTTAAACATTCTCTTCTCCAAATGTAAGCATTAGTGAATGTAGTGCACTTTTGAGTGACTCACATCCGTTTGTGGATCTGTAGCTTTGATCTGATTGATTGATTGCCTGACCACCTGGACATAATGCAATGAATATAAGAATTTGTATTAATGGTAGTTAGTTTGATACAGTATTGTATACTTTTAGATCATACATTGGGAATCACTGTACAGTGTCTCTGCTGTTTTGAGACTGTTTACAGTCACTGTGTCCAGGGCTGAAGAAAGACTTTTGCATTTTAGTGTATGAATAGGTTGGGAAAAATGCTAGAGTATTACATTCATATGTTGTATTTATTTCATACTTTCTGACTTTGTGGTCTATTTGTCTTTCAGTTACCTCAATAGCATTACCTTCGCATTCCCTCTGGTTCTGATGACCAGCTGGGTGCTCTTCGTTGCCAATTTTGTAAAGAAACTTGTCCATGAGAGAGAGCTGCGCCTTCATGAGGTAAATAATAATTTATTTGACAGTACATTTTAAGGCACTATCTGCTCTCAGAGTTTTTTTTAAACAATTGTAGCCATTGTACTAATTACACCTTGGAATAACACTTTGGCAAATTGAATCACATAAGCATAATTATGGCTTAGTATGGCTTAGTATTTTAATTTATTATTTTTTTTATTTTAATTGATTATTTCTTTAATATGGCCAAAAGTTTCACTGACTGTTGATTCTTTCCACAGTACATGAAGATGATGGGTGTCAATCCATTCAGCCATTTTGTGGCTTGGTTCATTGAGAGTGCAGCATTCCTCCTGCTCACCATTGTGATCATGACAGCCATCCTGAAGGGGGGAGGTGTGCTTCCCATGAGCAACGGTTTTGTACTTTTCCTATACCTGTGCAATTACGGCCTGAGTTTACTGGCGATCAGCTTCCTCATCAGCTCATTCTTTGACAAGACCAACATTGCAGGACTTAGTGGCAGCATGATCTACGTCATCTGCTTCTTTCCCTTCATTGTGGTCACGTGCCTCGAAGAGAACCTGCCCTTCTCTGTCAAGAGTCTCCTGGTAAGTGACCATTTCCAGATCATACCAAATGGTCCTGTTTTTATGATCAAAACATCATGGACTTGTTTTCTTTTACTGCTTTAGGTAGTAAAATTGCAAAAAACTTGCCATTAGTATTAGTGTATTAGTAAAACCCATGGTTTTGTCTTAGGCCACCATTAGATTATATATACAGTCGATTCCGGTTAAAGGGACCATCCACTTATTCGGACCAAATCCTAAAGTACGGAAACAAATCCTATTATATACGTGTAATTTTATTCGCTTATTTGGACCAAAGTTCTGCTTAATTGGACCAAAGAACGTGTACAGTATGTAATATCGGTGAAGAAACTCCCAAAGTTTCCCCCCAGCCCTCTACTGCCACCTACAGGTCTTTGCCTAACATTTCCATTTACTACAAAAAAGAAGCCACAAGTCGCCACTTAGCCACAGCAAAACCGCGTCAGATCACACTGGATAAGTTCTTCAAATGTTGACTGGAATTTAGTAAGAACTTTTTTTACAGTATTATGCTTCGCATGCTGAGTATCTATACATTGTGTTTAGATCGTTTCGAAAACGTTGTTTGCAAATGTATTTTTCAATGAATAAAGTTGGTAAGCAACAGTAGTTCTTGTTTGTACGTTCGCTATACATAACGCACAATAAAGGTTTAGTAAACATTTAATATGTTACATAGCATGTCCCGTCTTGTAACATAGGGCATGTTCGTTTAATCTAACCAGCTGGTTATTAGGACCAAAATGGCCACGTCACGTCATAATGCCCCGATGTGGTTCGATTAACCGGAATCGACTGTATTTAGCATTGATATAACGACCATATATATTATTTCTATCAGTTTCATTATCAATAACAGGCAACCACAAAAATACAGAAAATTTGCATGCAGTACAGAAATAAAGAACTGAAATAAAGAAATCAGAAACCGTTTTTCAAAAAATGGAGACATTTCATCTTTGTGAGTCTAATGACTTTCTTGTTTCTCACAGAGCCTGTTTTCTCCAACCTGCTTCAGTTATGCCAGTCAGTACATCACCCGCTATGAGAAACAGGAAGAAGGTAGGCTCAAAGAAAGTCGGCCGTGCATCTTTTTCTAGCTTGTTATGCAGTATATGTGTAAATATCACACTTGGCTAACTTGTTTGTTTTTGGGGCTATCAGGCATCCAGTGGCACAATGTATACAGTTCCCCTGTGGCTGGAGACACATCATCATTTGGTTGGCTGTGCTGGCTTCTCCTCATTGATTCCTTCATCTATGTCTTGCTGGGCGCATACATCCGCATGGTCTTCCCAGGTTAATCAACTCAGTCTGTGCATCCCATTATCAGATTTGTATATTCCGTATTTTTATATTTTGAATCCAACATGGTATATCTCTTATTTTTACTTAGGGAGGTATGGCATTGCTGCTCGGTGGTATTTCCCAGTGCAGCCTTCCTTCTGGGCTGACATGTTTGACTGCTGTAAAAGAAAGAATAACAAAGTTGGAAAAGGGCTGCTCTTTACCAACATGATGCAGTATAGCTTCAAAAATGGCAACAACAAAGGCAAAGGTATATATTTATATAGGAGAAAAATGTTAGTTTCCTTCCCATTAGGCTTGCTTACTACCGAATACTAGATTTACTTTTTTCATATCAAATAAGTATTCTTGTAACATATGTACTTAATTCTCCTTTCTACCATTTTTGTGTCCCTTTCTTGTGAGCAGGTTCGGATGATTTCTATACAAATGAGGCAGAGGAGTTCTCTGATCTGCCTGTTGGTGTCTGTCTGAGTGGCCTGACAAAGACCTACGGCAAAAGGAAGGCCATAGAAAATCTAAACCTGAAGTTCTATGAGGGCCATGTTACCTCACTGCTCGGCCACAATGGAGCTGGAAAAACCACCACTATGTAAGCGTGTACTGTCACCCCTCATTATTTGTAAGGGTTAGTGGTGCAAGACCACTGTGAATATGGAAAGGTTCCAGTACTGAAAAACAGAATGTAACCTTTTAATACATTTGTTTATAGATATATGCTAGTAAATGGTAAAACAAATGGTAGCAAATAATATAATCAGAAAAAGTTGCCATTGAATGGCAAAATGTGTTCAACATTCAGTGCAGTATGGGTATGATGATAAGATATTCCATGTTTCCTATGATTGAAAAAGGACAGAGGCAATTTTGGGTTAGTAATAAGATGAAAAAAAATCCTAAATAATGATGGGATTTCAAACAGGTGCTATCAACAGGAGATGATATCATGATTTGATACAACCAGCATCCATGAAAACAAAGAAACTCTATATTGTCAAAAATGCACGGGAAATTATTAAAATGTTTAGAAACCAGAAAAGTTTTTTCCTCTACAGTGCATTATAACAAATGATTCAAGAGATCTGGATGAATTTCAGTTTGTAAAGGGCAATGATGCAAGTCTAAACTGAACACCCATTGTCCCCTATCACTCAGAAGGCATTGCAGCAAGAACCATCCATTACATTCACAAAGTCCACTTAAAACCTTACTCTGCAAAAAGATACCTTATATTAACCATGTCCAGAAGTGGTATCTACTTCTCTGGGCACAGTATTGTATTGTAATCATACTGCACAGTATTCCAGATCTTGTTTAAAAGAAATAGCCATATGTTCTGGAGGGGCATTCAGACTATTATCAGCAGAATGTCCAAAAGCCAGGACAAAATTAGATATTAGCAAGTGTTCAATTGCAAAGAGAAAAACAGTAACTAAGTGAGGAAGTTATGAGCGTAATGGAAATGTGCACCTTTAGTACGCAAGCTAACCGCTCATGATTGATCCTTGTGAGTGGATTTGGGTGGGACACTCACTAAGCATTTTTAGCTTTCTTTATTAATCTGTGATTTTCTGCAGGCTACAGAACGTACCAAACATATTCCCATTCAATTACTGGTAGGAAATATGAAAAACTTTGAAAGTTTGAATGCTGAGAGTTGATTGTTCATGCAGCTATATAAAAAAGATTATTACATGATTAACTGTCACCATAGACTAAATAATGTACAGATTTATTTGTAAATTGGCTTTGCCATTTACTAAAAGGTGATGATGGAACACTATTTGGCTCCTTTAGGTCCCTTCTCACTGGCTTGTTCGCACCATCATCTGGCATGATCGAGGTCTATGGAAAAGACATGCAGGCATCAACTAAGGATGTACGCAAGGAGCTGGGAGTGTGCATGCAGTACGATGTTCACTTTGACCATTTAACAGCTGAAGAGCACTTGCTGCTGTATGGTCAGATCAAAGCCCCACACTGGAGCAAGCAGGAGCTGCAGGAGCAAGTCCGAAAGTACGTAACAAACTATTTTATAGATCATTGCTCCTCAAAACGGGTTCAGCTAACAATTAAAAATTCAGCTATTTCAGAAGGTTTAGCTGCATGTATGTATGTGCAATTTAAGGGCTTATTTGGCAACCTGTTCATGTTATTAGCAAAGTAGTTTAAAATTTTGTAAAATAATATTTAAAAATGAAACATTCTATAATGAAATATAAGAGCACTTGTGTAGTGGCTGCCAATGCAAATTCACATGTAATATTATACAATGTGTATACTGAAGATTAAAATCTTTTCTCATGAGCCACCTGCTGCCACTTGCCCCAGCTTCACCATTATTTATTCACTATAAGAAAATTTGAATTAAACCACAAAATTATTTAAAGCCATTTTTTTGCTTAACTAAGGATTCTTGAGGAGACTGGGATGTATGCTCACCGTCATAAGCGTGTGGGAACACTATCTGGTGGCATGAAAAGGAAGCTCTCCATATCCATCGCTTTCATTGGTGGCTCTCGGCTGGTGGTCCTGGATGAGCCCACCACTGGTGTGGACCCCTGCTCACGACGCAGCATCTGGGACATCGTCCTTCAGCACAAGCAAGGTGAGCAAAGTTTGTGATTGTCGTTGCAGTGCACCAAATATGTGCAGTTAGAATTTATATTTGCCAAAGTATATTCACTCTATTATTCGCTTATTCTTCACTCAGTTATTCGCTTTTCACTTGCTTTTAGTCTGGCTGCAGGGATTTGCTTCTATTCAGCTATAAGAACATGATTTATCTAATGCTCCAGTGACAAATGACTGTATTTTACATTACTCCAGGCAATGTTTAGTCTTTTAAACTGAAATAATATCTCAGCGATTTTCAATTCAAGCTATGTACTTGAATTTATCCAGTCGAAATAGTTGTGGTTGAAATGGGAACCTCCACTAATTACACAAAATCACAAAAAAGTTTCCACATACTTCGGGTGACTGCAGCAACATAATAATAATAATAACACCAACAGTTACATTTTCTTTTTTTAAATGCTGTGCAAAAAGTCTTATTACACCATTATATTTGTGTATATAGTTGTGTTAGCCATGGTTCCAAAAAGATGAAGAAAAAACTGCTTCGGGTCGACTTGGCATCTCAATAGAGTTACCATATGCCATATTTTTCATATATGTTAGAGTTCGCTATATTTTGGATGTATTTTAATAAAAAGACGAATACATAATTATATGTATATTTGGTCATAATACTACTGCTAAAACAATTGTATATCTAATTAAATGGTAGTCTAAGATTTTTGTACACTATGCTGTATGCATCACAAATAAACTACCTGCAAGTGACAAATCTGTTAGTGGGGGGTTGCTCGTTTCAATTCCTGATAGTGAAGTTCTTCTGCAACTGTGAAAGGGGAACTGAAGTAAACTCTGGGGAGATTTTTTTCAAGAGTTTGTGAGATTCCTTAACAAGTGCAAATTGATTTTATTAAGGTGCATGCAGCTGAGAAGGAACGTAAAAGGTCCCTCAGCAGAAGCAATGAGTCATCGTTATCCATCATATTCTCATTTCTCCCTTCTCCATTAAATCTTTTTAACAACAAATTTATCAAATTAAAATTGAAATGTAAGACAGTTGCTGTTATCTGATCATGGTTTCCATTCCAGCATCAATCTTGTTTTGTTCTGCAACATCTCTCTCATTCCTTTCTGCACATCAGATAACACATCTGCAAATCTTTGTCTTTTGTGTAAAGGACGCACAATCATCCTGTCCACCCATCACTTGGATGAAGCTGAGGTTCTGAGTGACCGTATCGCTTTCCTTGAACGTGGAGGCCTCAAATGCTGTGGATCGCCCTTCTATCTGAAAGACAAGCTGGCACAAGGCTACAATCTCACTCTCACCAAGAAGGTAGATTACTGCACGAGTGATGTGATTATTGATTTAAATTAGCTAAATGAATCTTTTGAACTGTTTATTGAAATATGTCCATATTGAAATGTCTAGTTTCTACAAAACACAAATATAAAACACAAACACTGTTACACAAAACAATACCATCGCCCGGAACCTTCTGGAAAGGGGCATCATGGTCTCTCCTTTGGCATTCACCATGGCAGTAGAGCTCATCATGCATGTATCAAGATGGGTGGTGGAAGGAGAAAGACTGAAGAACCACCAATCAGAGCCTACGTGGATGACATCACAGCAGCTAAGCTACCTTGCCAAATTTTGAAGCATTTCCAAGGTTTTACGTCAATGATACAACAATCCTGGAAACCTCATGAAGAGTCTTGGGCAGTGGTACAGTGCAGATCTCAAAGATACCACAAAACTGGAACAACTCTGCCAATACATAATAAATGGTCTAAAGCTGATTATCTTATTTGTACTGCCAGGGAAGCTAAAGCTATGGTGTCTCCAGTTTGGGCTGTTGACTCAGATAATGTCACCAATAACCATATGCAAGGTCGCGCTGTCATACGTCAGCCATTTGGAAAGGTTGGTGAACATTTAAGACTGCACTCTATGGTGATGGAGTGCTCTCACTGCCAATCTCAAGCTTGGTGTAAGAATTCAAATGAACCAAGGTAATGATCCTCACATATTCATGGGACCCAGTGGTGAGAGGAGTTGCTCCTACCCTGGTAATAGGGAGGAAGAGGACTTCAGCGGCAGCTGTGAGATAGGCCAAGTCTGCTCTTCATCACAAAACATTGTCGGTCATGTTTAAAACAGAGCAGGTTTTAGTTTGGGGAAAAAACACCCACCAGGGAAAAGACGACTCCCAATGAATGCTAAACAATGGTCATGGAGTAAGTGTGACGACAGAAGGAAGCAGCGAGATGCTCTAAGGCTGTGGGACAAGCAAAGCAGGGCTCCTGGATGAGATGTGGGAGCATAAAGAGGAGGAAGCTCACTTGAAATGAGCTCTGGAGCATGGAAGCGAATAGGTAATGATCAGTGCTACCTATCACGTCCTGCCCTCAATAAAAGTGCATCTATGGCTTGGAGAACACCCTACATGCTGGTATTCATCAACCTCCAACCCCTTAATAGTGTGCGGCTTCCTGAGAACCTCTATCCTTCGTCCAAGCAGCAGTAAAGGCAAAGGTCAGCTGCACACCTCCTGATTTTAGCCCATTGAAAGGAACCTGGTCATTTTCCCACCCAAGATTGCGACAACTACGCTGAGACCAGACCTGGTTCTCTGGTTCAAATTTCACAGACATGTATACGTCATCGAATTGACAGTACCTTGAGAGGACGTAGTTGATTTAGGACTGGGCCCATTCAAAGTGGAGTGCAGGGGCTATGTAGCTAGGTCAACATAAAGGCTACTTAGATACATTTGAGTCAGGACAAGCTCATAGGAGTGCAATAAATCACCTGGCTAAGGTAGCTGAAAGGAGCAGCCACTGGCTGTGGCTGAAAAGAAAATATGTTTAGCTAATCACAAGACACAAACCCAGGCTTGATCAGCCTTTTGTGGGCCTGCCTCAGTTGATGGTGTTGTGATAAATGGTCGAAATGCCTTATGATGCTACAAAAAAACGCATCACAAAAGTGATGTGTCTTTATGGCAACATCATTACCTGGGAGCTGTCTTCAAGGAATCACCCAGAATGCAAATTGTATTTACATACAGCATTCAGAACTCATTGTGTGATGCATCAGAATGCATTTATGTGATGTTTGCATGCAATTTCATATTGAAAATACCCTTAATGTTTACATTACAGTGGTGTAAAAATCCAATGTGACTATGGTGATGTCTGGCCAACATCAATTATGGCCAACAATCTGTTTCACAGAACATAATGCAGCCATTAAACTATATTAAAAATAAAAATAACCTCCAGAACCTGACATCTGTACATTTAAACCAAACAAACCCAAACTCGTGTTTATATAAAGTACCAATTTCAGCTAATATAACGTAACAAAACCCCTTCCTTACATACTTCTCCTGTGTATTTGACATTTACTCCATATATTCTTCAGGTTCTGTCTCCTGGTACAGAGGACAAGTTTGACAGTGAGCAAGTGAAAACTTTCATACAGTCACATCTGCCTGACGCTCAGCTGAAAGAGGGAGAGGTGGGAGACATTGTCTACTCCCTTCCAGCATACAACTCCCAGAATGCCTCAGCCTACCGCTCACTGCTCAACAGCCTGGACCAGAACCTAGATTCTCTGCAGCTCGGCTGCTACGGCATCTCAGACACCACGCTAGAGGAGGTGAGAGATGAATATGCGATAACAGTGGAAAAGATACAGATACCCACAAGCAGTATATACTGTAAATATACAAGAATTATTTTTATAGCCAGTGGTTGTGTGTAAGTGTGCCACTTGATAAAAGACACAGAACTAAAGCTGACCACAATCTTGAGTACTAAGCCAAGAATACAATTTTGCTGCTTTTAAATGTTTTATGTATTAGTGATCTAAGTAATTTATACAGTTTAGCAGTTTAGACAGATAGATGCAACTTTATTGTCATTGCTCAGTACAAGTACAAGGCAAAGAAATGCAGTTAGCATCTATCAAGTGCACATAGTAGCAATGTGCAAAATCGAAAAATGCAAATATGAAAAAAAACCTGTGTGTGAAAAAAAAGTAAATAATAGAAGGAACTATGCAATTACAAATACAGTGCAAGTGGGAGCATAGTGCAATTATGACAGCGTGTGATAAATGGATGATAAATAAGGATATGTGCATATAAATATGGTCTGTCTCTCTCTCTCTCTCTCTCTCTCTCTCTCTCTCTCTGTATATATA
>JAUZST010009777.1:0-12781 GCA_034779995.1 Parotocinclus haroldoi | reverse complement strand
AGACTCCACACAGAAAGGACCCAGGCCGCCCCGCCCTGGGATCGAACCCGGGACCTTCTTGCTGTGAGGCAGCGGTGATACCCCACCGAGCCCCCGCGCTGCTCCGCTTGAGTTATCCTTATCGATATTTATAGAACATCCCAAAAAATAGGAAGGTATTCTTTTTTATGAACATTGCGTGTTTTTGCACAGTTTTCAGCTTTTTCTAACATTATTTTTATTAAGTGCCGTTTGTGTTAATTTGATAGCACATCATTCGAGTTCACATAGACGGATGGCTGTGTACGCGTGTGTGTGAAAATCCTGTTAAACAGTAACAATAAATCACGCCTGTTTTTGTGAGGTCTCGGAACTGAACGGACTTGTTAAAGTAGCAGAAAACGGTTCTAATATTTACGTTTTTAAAGGTGGACTACACCGTCCCGTTCATTTAGGAAATGTGACTCCGCTCACTCGCGTCCTCCGCTCTCGCTTTGAGATTGAATTTAAGCGTGGGTTTAATTAATCGGCGCTCCTGAAGGTGTTTAGCTCAGGCTATCGGGAGAAGCTTCTCCGTTTGATCGTGCACCGAGGCGTTCTGCAGCCCTGTAATGCTGCTGCTTCTCTGCCATGTGTTTCATCCTGGTAACACTTCTCGCCGGAGTGGTTTGTGTTATTTGGATAATCTCGTAGATCGTTTCAGTGTCTGTCTACGTGGTCTGAATTTAAGCGGCACAAAAGGGGCTGTAGGTTTCAATCGACGTGATGATTTATCTCTTTCGCGTTAGTGACGTGCAAAACATGTCATGAGACGCGGGGATAATTAATTGGACTTTGTCGTCTGAAAGAAATTGCGAGTCAGGTTTGGACACGACGATGGAGCAGGCTTTATTCTGATCCTGCTCCAGAAATCTGACACGACATGATGTAACCAGCCGTTAGTTCATAAAGGTAGTTGATTCCAACGACTCAAGTGGGATGTGAGCTCACGACCCTGTTTTGTGGCTCAGAGCAAAGATGGGTGATGTGAGGGGTTTGCGTTGATTCCTGTTTCTCCATGAGCTACCATTCAAAAGGAATGTCGTATTAAACTGATTTTTTTTATGTTCGTCGAAGAGGCTGCCGTTACGTCCCTGGGTGTTCCAGGTTGCCTTTTAAAGCACGGTTAAAGCAATAGTGCCGAATGGATGGGTCCTTAGAATGATTTGGCAACACAGCAACTCACAGGAGCTAATGGATACAGAACATAAAGTAAACCTGTATATCCGTTTGTTATTGCCATATACAAGCGCTTTGTAGTTCTATAATCACAGACTGTAGTCCTGTATCTGTTTCTCTACATCCTTTGTTCATCCCTTTACCTCGTTCTGTAATGTTCAAGACCCGCACAGGCCCCGCGCAGATCAGGTACTATTTGGGTACTATTTCTGAGACATTACCAATCCTCTAATGCTACAGCCGTGCTTACAGGATGGTGGTGGCTGGACATTTTTGGTTGGTGGACTATTGTCAGTTTAGCACTGACACTGACGTGTTTCAAAACCTCCGGCAGCACTGCTGTGTCTTGACTCACTCGTATCAGTGCAACACACACCAACATATTGTCACCACACTGTGTGGTGCAGCACTAAGAATGATCCAGTACCCAAATAGTACCTGATCCGTTCTGGTCCTGACCATTAGAGAACAGAATAAAGAGAACTAACGAGGTTTATAGAGAAACAGATAGAGGACTGCAGTCTGTAACTACAAAGTGTTTCCATATGGAAAATGGACCTGATAAAGTGATCAGTGAACGTATGCACACGGATCCACCATAATATTGAAACCAACGTCTTGTTTCTACACAAATTATTCATACGATCATTTTTACTTACCATGTAGAACCACTTAGTAGTTCTATCATTACAGCTTGTAGTCCATCTCTATGTTTCCTGAGCTGTATATAGATTAAGGCTGTACCGATCCGATATTCCGTATCGGATGTGGCAAAATCACTGGATCGGAGATCGGACTGGGGAAAAACGGTTTCATCCGATATCTTTCCTGTCACGTTTATGCTTTATTACAATTTGGACGACACGCCGTAAACAGGGCTGTGTGACGTGAGCAATAGCTGGAACTCGAGTTAAAACTGTTATTATTAACTCAAGGGTGATACAAGTAAAACAGTCGAGTGCAACGTATGCAACGTCAGGGTTTCAAGAGGTGGTAGCAGCGTATCGGTCCGATGTCGGTATCGCCAGATATTCAAGTTTGCAGTATCGATATCGATATCGGGCGTTAAAAAAATGGTATCGAGCCAGACCTAATATATACTACAGACAGTTTTGCACTGATGATTCATTTGCTTCCTGATTGCTTCGATTTTTTTTTTTTTCCCTGAAACCAGAGAGGCTAAAGAGTCGAGTTTTCGCTGCTCTGACGTGGTCGGAGTATAGAAAGGACCGTGTCTGGGTGTGGAGTCTATAATGAATACTGCGTGCTTAATGTAGTGCATTCTGTAGGGAAAGACGAATGAATGCAGACACAGGAAGTGGAAGGACTGCCGGTTTCCAGAGGGACTCGATCCACAAAGAAGAGTGATATGGCAAAGAGAGATAAGATGAAATATGGCATCGGAAAGGAAGAGATGGAGGATTCGATAAGAGAACGAAAGGTGCCGGGTGAATAATAGAGATAGGAATACAAAGCCCACTGATAGAAGGTTTAGACTGGAGCGAAGATTAGAGCAAAAGCTTACTAAAGCCTGGTTTATAGTTCTGGCTTACTAAAGCCTTCAGATTCCTGCATAGATGTGAAGGCATTACAGGAAAGGCAGGATTACATTGGCATACACACTTGTGTTATGCTTGACTACCTCGACTGTGATACGTTGTTTAAAAAAGAACCCCACGCCGCTATAAAAGTCATTTCATTGGACAGAAGTGGGATAGATCTAGGGGCCTAAGGCAGGGCATGTGATGTAGGATCAGCGGTGGTCCAGTTGCTGCTATGCAACCAATTGTGGGCCATTGAGCAAGGCTCTTAATGCTCAACTGCTTCAGTTGTACCTTGTTAGACCGAATTAGTTTGAGGCTGCTGTGGATCAGAGAGCCTGGGACTGTGGAAACGTAGCTGCTAAGGTACTAGACTATGAACCAGAAGGTCCAGGGTTCACATCCCACTTCTGTCACTGCTGGGCCCTTGACCATGAACCTCCAATTACTTGGATGGTGTCAGGTTCAAGTTACTCTGAGTAAGAGTGTATGTTAAATGACCTAAATAGAACTGTTAAGGATAATCTTGGTAGTAATGGAAAATGGAAACGTGTGCTTCTTATCGGCACCATGTTTACGAGCTTGGTTTTCTCATGATGTTTTACATTTGACAAAAGGCATTCATTTTGAATTTCTCTAGTCTTAACAATGGATATTTTTTGTATTTTAACAGGACAACTTTAGTCCCTCGTGATTCAAAGAAATGACTAGAAACTGTAATTACTTGTAAACAAAATGCCCTGTTCATATCATATCTGTGCAATAGCTTTATATAATATTTATAATATTTATATATATATATTCCTCACAGTCTCGCTTGATGTGGGGTCATACCTACGAAGATGCGACGAGGGACCGACCTGTCGCATTGCATGTCGTCAAAGACACACACACACACACACACACACACAAGTCAATGCCAATTTAGAGACACCAACTAACCGGACACGCATGTCTTTGGTCTGTACCCGGAGTAAACCCCCACAGACACATGAATAATAATTCAAAATAGTTTGTATAACACTTACTTAACATAATTTTATATATGATATATTAACTTAAAAAAGAGAAGCTTAAGTTGCAATTTAAAGAAACTACGGGTTCTTACTGAGAATCAGATATGCGTCTGTGAGCATAACTGCGCCGTCTGGTGTTCACAGATGGAATTGCATTAGAAGATAAAATCAGGAATGTAGAATCCCAGGATGCATTGTTCCACCCGACAATGGATTCGACCTTTATTTGTCAATGCGCATGGTACAGTGTTGGGTGCTGGGACAGTTTTCTGGGATGTCATAGTATTAAAATAGTAATGATATTTAAATATGGTAAATAATGCGGTAAATATGTGGTACCTTTGGAACTGGTGACAGTAAACCAAATTTCTTCTGTATTTACCTACTTGAAGCACCGCCGGAGCAGTCCAAAGACAGAGGAGCCTTGAGAAGCACACTGTTATTGACACACAATGGTCACTAGATGGCGCCAAATACATTGGTTACAAGATCAACTTACGTTTCGTCCGTGTTCGTTCCCGTGTTTATATTCGCCGTGTACTGCATTAGATTAGAACTCTTTTTATCTCATTCGTCACTCGTCATGATTTTCTGAATATTTATTTATATGTGGAAACCAAGTTTCAAAGGCAGATATTACAAACACATTATAATCCTGACTGAAGAGAACATTTTATATTATGAAGGAGGGAGGCGCGGTAGGTCCAATGGAAACGAGACCTGTTTGCATATTATAGATGTCTCCGAAATACAACAATAACATACACAATAACAACAGTGGATATAAATCACGAGTAGATTTTCCTGCGTCCTTGTTTTTGTGTGGAAAGTGGTCGGTGAGAGAAGTTTCATGTTCTTTTTTTCTGTATAAAATATGAATACTATTTGTATACTGTAAAGGTACAAAGGTCCTCTCCTCCCCCCCAACCCCACCCCACCCCACCCCACCGACCCCCACTGTTCACCAACTAAATCATAAAAGCCCCAGCCTTTCTGGAATTGTTTTCTTTTTTCTTTTAAGAAGCATTCCTGATATATTTTAAAGCAGCCTTAATGGGACAGGAGGAATAAAAAGTAGTGCGTTTATTCCTGCCTTTGTGTGTGGAAGAGAAATGGGCCAGTTTTCCCCTGCCAGGCAGACGCTGGCATTCAGCCATTTAGAAAAACCATTAAAAATGCTGAAGGAGCGAGAGCGCCGTTTGTTAAGAACTGAGGAATCGGTCTCAGTATGGAAAAAGAAAAGTACTGAAAGGCACATCGTGCTTGTGAGTCAGCGTGGTGCTGGAGGATATGTTCCTCAAGAACTCGCTGAAAAACGAAAACCTGCCTTAATCCTCATTCAGTGAGCTGTGAAGATATGATGCCTGATTACGAGGGCAAACATCGACACTCTGATGATGCATTTAAGTCTCAGGTTTAATCAGACCGAACGCATTTAGAGTATTGAAATAAGAACCGTCGGCTGATTGTGAGCTTGTAAGTTCATTCGAGCGATTAATGAAGCCATCACTTCTGATGCATCTGAGCAGCCTATGAGATGTAACGTAAAGCGTGAATTCCTTCCAAACAACAGAGGGGATTCAAACCATAACAACACGGAGCATTTCAGTTCTTTAGTCGTACTCTGTTATTACCAGTAACTAATTACTGGGAACGTGGTAGCCTAGCGGTTAAGGTACTGGACTCTGGACCTGATGGTCCAGGTTTCAAAGCCCACATCTGCCAAGCTGCCACAGCTGGGCTCTTAAGCAAGGCCCTTAACCCACCATTGTTTGAACTGTAAGTCTGAATAAGTCGTGAGTCGCTCTGGATAAGGGCGTCTGCTAAATGCTGTCATTTTTCTCAATGGTATTATTGCGATTATAACACAGTTCCATTGTTGTCGATGATTATTTATGAAAACAGGTTTCACGTTAGTGAAAAAAATAGTAGTTGCATGCTATCTATGAAATTTCGATTTCGTTAAAAGGAAATAATGACATTTCCCTTCATATTTGTAAGCAGTGTGTTATAGTCGAGGGACCCAATAACACTCTGTTGACCATAAACGCACATATCGATTGGTATGATTTAATTAGGAGAAAAATATAAGCATTCATAAGGACGTTTATCTGCATTCAGACACTGTTCAACCAACAGAGGAAAACGTGACATCACCAGTGGTACAGAAAAGTACAGGATCACGCTATATGTTCTGTTACTTGACTAGTGATTATAAAATTGTTAAATGAAGCTTTTAATGTTAACATTATCAGGCAGAAATGACAAGGGAGAGTTATAGAGCATTATGGAATAAACGGCTATCGACACACTATTATAAAAAAGCTTTGTGTTAATGATTTAAGTCGGTCAGCATTATCAGATTCATTATCTCCTTTTAATCCACGCGGGGTTGCGGGCCAGCCGGTGCCCACCCGGCAACTCGGGGCACAAGGGCAGGAACAACCCTAGACGGGGCGCCAATCCATCGTAGGACACACACACTAAGGCCACTTTAGAGACACCAATTAACCTAACACGCATGCCTTTGGACTGCGGGAGGAAACCGGAGTACCCGGAGTAAATCCATGCAGACATGGGGATGACATGCAGACTCCACACAGGGATCGAACCCGGGACCTTCTTGCTGTGAGGCAGCGGTGCCGCCCACCGTATGTGTGTGTGTGTGTGTGTGTGTGTGTGTGTGTGTTTGGTACACACTTTACATGGGTGCGGCACTTGTGTCCACTCTGGCGTTCGTTTGATCCCTAGTCTGTGCCTTGTCAGTTTCGGCTGCACTGCCACGCCCACCGATCACACACATGAAGTCGTTTCTAACACGATTCTATTTTAAAGCGTCGGAAGTGGAGAGTAAGACATTAGGCTGATTGTGACATTTAACGGTTAAGTGGTGAGCTGGATATGGAGGAGGGTTCTGGGGGTAACAGCGGAGCTGATGTGTACAGCTGTGATCATCATGCCTCAGTGACGCCTTCCTTTCGCAAACACACACTCGCACATGTTCTTCACACCTCACCCCTCAGCATTAGTGCCTGTGCTGACAAATTCGGCAAATGGCAGTGACAAAGTGTTCATTTATTCATTAGTCACGCTGATCGTCTGAGTAAGCCCGAAGTGGAGGATTGGGAGACAAATTTGTTGTCTTTATTTCTTCTCCCGCTATTTCACTCTCTCTTTCACCGTGTGGGTGATGGAGGCTGATGCACCTCTCCTCGGGATTTTCAGCATTCAAGCTTCCAGAAACACTTGGGCACCCTCTTCAGGTTGCCAGAACCGAGTGAAAATGCCTTTTTTTCAATGTGTTTTTAGTGAATTCCATACAATCTTTAGAACTGAGCAGTATTTGGTATGTTCCCCTTGCATTCGAGCTGCATGGACCTCGCGTAAAATCTGATGACCCATGTTTCCCAGCGTGATTTCAAATCATCCCAAAGAGCATCTTGTTACTGAATGCGTGGTTTTCGCTTGTCTTCAAGTGCCCCCATAAATTTGATGGGGCTTGATCTTCTGTTTCGAGCTGTGTTTTGGTGTAGTTATGCTGCTCCACTTTCACTGGCGCTGTCAGGCTGTTTGCCTAAAAACACAGTTACAAAATGTTTATTTTTTAATCTTACTAAAAGAACAGTGTCTTCTGGCATGGTCAGGCTTCCCAAACCCATGATTGGCCATATCCAGGAGGCCATATCTAATGCGGGATTCAAATACCAAGTCACACCTGTTGTCCAGCTACAGCTAGGGTCAAGGCTGCCACACATCCGGAAACTCTCTCGCCAAAAACAAACGAAACGAGACACAAAAAAAGCCTCTGCAGATCCTGCTGCAGATTTTCCAAGGCACTTATAAGTCTGGTATCGGTTTATACCCCAAAGAGATGTGGCTTTGCTGTGCATCACAGGAAAGCATCTGTACCACTGTTCACACCAACCAAAGTCCAACCCCATTAAAGCTTTATGAAACCAAGATCCTCTCTCACCCAATCCATGACTGTTTTCATATCGTAAACGTTATGGTTTATCACGTAGTAGCTTCGCAAGCAGTGAACGGAGAAGCCTGGTCCGCCTCCCCACTCCCACGGGCTATGTGGGAAACGAAGTCAAGCGCATAGCGAGCGAGGCTGTCGGAGCCGCTGGTGCGTGAAGCAGAAAGCAGAGTCTGTTTTACTGCATTTCATGCTTTATGCAGAATCAGGGAGCATCAGCTCTGATCTCGTGTATTCCCCTCACGTTCAGCGCACTCTCAAACCCAGTGACCACAGACAGGCAGTGAAAGGGTGTCAACGGCAAGGCTGTAGCCGACGAGCCTTCTTCGGGCCGTTCATCATCCTATTCCCTGTGTTATTCCCTGATGTAGAGGCTGTAAGTGCCTTGGCTGATTACGCTGGAGTTACAGTTAAATGTAGGAAGGTCCTGAAGGTCCAAGCTTCAAATCCCACCTCTGCCTAGCTGTCGCTGTTGAGTCATTGAGCGTGGCCTTTAACCCACAACGTCGTGGTTTGTACGATATTAGAAGTGAGTCACTTTGGGAATGCCGATTTAAAATAAATGAGTGTATGATAAGCAGTGCATTATCTTGGCTGAACAGTCAATACTGGAGCCGTACAGCATCACATATGGCATAAGTAATTACGCTGTGTAATGTGGTGTTTGGACAAAGTCCAAGATTTGGAAGGAAAATCTTTGTGCCTTTTTACATTTTTAACAGGGAATATGGGCAGGGAGACACACACACACACACACACACACACACACACACACACACAGAAACGCAGAAAAGGCAGTTCAATCATTATGGCAGTTCTGTATGTTATCCGCTTAGACTTTATTTCCTCCACTCAAAAGTAACAAGTAACTGTAAATGTAGTGGAGTCGAAAGTCCAGGGTTTTTTTTTTCCCTTTGAAATGTGGTGGAGTGAAAATATTAATGATCAAAAAGAATGCTCAGGTAGAATTACATGGAAATGCTGCTTTGGTTAGATTCAGTGCGTGAGTCTATGTACTTAGCACCAGGACTGTATGAATCCATTTGCATTGACCATATATGGATGTTTGTAGGAGGTGAGCAGCTGGATGCGTTTTCTTTTTTTTTTTTTTCTCCATAAATGCGGTGCACGTTTTTATGATGCAGACTGTGTGACTTACAATGAGCACGCACACACAACTCAACTGGGTGTTTTGTTTAAGAATAACTTGGTGAATTCACTGAGGGGTTTATTAATTAGGTTCGAGTACCTCTAGAGTGGAGGTAAGGGTGAGGACGGACATGAACATGGAACAACACTGATCTACAGAATTAAAGAAGCACTGATGTTCCAAACCTAACCCGAATGCGAAACGACTTTTCAGTCATGGGAAGCCTTTCAGCTCTAACCCTAACCTTATATTCTATATGCTCTTAAATAATAAGTTTGACTTGTTATTAGTGAAGCAACTAAAACTATTCCCACACCATGACACCCTCTACCTCCGTGCTTAATGGGAGTATAGATGCTCTGCTGTATTGGTCACCACCTCACAGGATCGTCACCATGGCAGTCAATTAGGATTCATCAGTCCACACAACTCGGCTGAACCACTCGGGAACTGAATATTCTGTCCTTGATGTTGTTCATAAACAGCACAGCTTCTGGTTGTTTCTTCTTCTTTGTTATTTCGACGTCTTGAATCTGCTATTCGTTGTCTCTGAAAACTGGAAATTTTCCGATTTTCGGCAGGTGGTCGTCCACGCTTAAAGGGACTTCACCCATTGTTTCAAAGCGTTTAGACCTATTCTTTAAATATCTGACTCAAGTCACATGACTTGGACTCGAGTAAGACTGAAGTCCTCAATTTTCGCCTCAATTAGGGTTAGAGCAAGGCTCTATATTTGCTTTCTATACTTGCTTTCTTTAGGCTGTGTTCTGTTTAGACCGTGGTCCCTTTAAAAAGGTCAAACTGACCTGAGCCGGTGTTTGGGAGGGGTTGGGACAGCAGGGCTGCTGTAGCTTTGATTGCTATGAGTCAATAGTATGTCCACTTTTGTGCCGTCCCAATTCCCATTGGGGATTCCGGTGATTTTGGTCCACACCCCTCTCAGGCAGAGTGGAGCAGACCGAAGACGTGGCTGCAAATCTGGAACGAGATTTGTAACAGCTTGTCCATTACAGCTCAAAATGAAGACGAGCTTCACTGTGGTTACATGCCATCACGCTGCTGAATCTTCCCCACGTTTCTCCATTTGTACTCCCTGTTAACGCCGACCGCCTTGTGCATAAACGTCCCCAGGCTTTAATTTCTGGGTTCAGTTCCGTTCTTTCAGGGGAAAAAAAATGCTAATGAAAAAAGGCTCAAGCAAACGAGACAATGGCGTTCCTCTGGTAATTGTTTCATGTTGGCTGGTCATGAAAAGCCTCCAGAATGACAAACAGGTCGAGGGAACAGATTCAGCATCACGCTGAAGCACTTGGACTGTGGAAATTGGGTGAAATTGAACGACTGCGGCGTGAAAAGGCGGCTCGAAAGCTGCAGCGCTCACACACTTCACTAGACTGGATAAGAAGGCTCGAGTGTGACAGCTCTGTCCTACCAGAACAGACTGAGGGATTTGGAGGTGGATGTTCAGGTGGAAGGCAGGCTTGTCTGATGCCGCATCACCTTATAAGTCTCACAAATCTGGAAGGGCTGAAGGAAGCGGTGTGGTTGTGACTTGGAATTTAAACAAGTCGTTTCAATTCCTGCATTTTGGAGAGGGGTCTGCACTTCCTTACAAGTCAGTATGGAAAGAGGCAAGTGCAAAGACAAAAAGCAGGGCCTGGAGGCTAACCTGGAGTTCAATGGGTGCAGGCAGAGCAGCAGTCCATCACAGGGTTCGGAAAGCATGACCAGAAGATTACGCTCCAGCCCTACCTGTTGCCAAGCACTGGCTTTTATCACCAAGCTACCAAATCTACATAAGGGCTTTGGTTCTGTTGGATCAGTCTGGCTTTATGGCCATTACTGTTAAGAATACATTACTAGTGGCCTGCCAGCCCTTTGCAGTTTTTCCGTTCAGCTAACGGTAGCAGCGTTATGTAAATAACTTCAACAAGAGCCTCCTGAGGTCCAGACTGACTGAAATTGGCACTTTGATGGCAGCTTGTGGGAAACAGCTAGAGCTTTCAAACCAGACCGAACAGGTATCATGCGGGCGAGGGCGTATCCCCACTTAATTTCTAGTGTATATTGGTCTCATTTGTTGAACTGGGTTTTCTTTAGCTGCCTTAAGGGGAAAAGTTGAGTTAATTGGGTCCCTTTTTGAGCCTTTGGTCCTACCAAAGTTTCTTCCTCGGTTTTCCTTGCCACTGTTGCTGTAGGCTTGTTCAGGTGAGGTTTTGGGTCTAGACATTTGTAAAGCTGTATTGAGACAATGCTCTGTTGTAAATTGTGACTATAGAGATAAATCTGACTAACAACATTTCAAAAACGAATGCTTAAAGAAGCGTCGTAAAAAATGTTTGAAAGATCAGAATCAGGTATTCTGAAAAGAAAATGACGTATTTTATTTTTTAATAAATATATTTATATATACTGTTATATATATATATGTAATTATTTATTTATATCCAATTATCAATTACTATGTTTATATATAATGAAATATAACTATTAATAAATATTTGACTAAGATACTATGACTTGTAGTTTATATTTTAAAACCTGAAAGCATTCAGCACAAAACAACTATTGTAATACTTATAATATGAATAATGATGGATGAACCAGGAAAACATTTATAATTCTGAGAAACATTTGAAACATTACATTACATTTTTGAAAGTGTAATTTCAAGAAACTGCTTCAAATGAAAGAGCAAAAACAAACCCATTAAAGAAGAGCACGTTCTAAAGGTGCGATTCACTTAAAGAAAGGCAAAGAAACAAAACTTCACATGTTAAAAAAAAAACAACATAAAAAATTAAAAATTGTTAGAAAGTAAAATGTCAAAAAGAAATAAAAATGTCAGGAAATTTTATAATGAACATCGTGAAATCGAACAAAATGTGAAAAAAAAACCCCAGAAGTGGCTGCTTAAAGGAAGAAAATATTTCAAGTGAAAGAATGAATAAGGAAGCTGATTAATTTTACTCTTCTGTACTTTTACAGAAACTGTTATTAAAAATATTAAATATGAAATATTAGGAAAAATGTTATTAAATCAAGCACAGGAGCGAAACTTCATAACGTAAATAAAGAATCATAAATTCTAGCACCTGTTCACTCAAATGAGTTTAAAATGTCACTCATTATAATACACAGAAATAATAAAGTCATTAAGAAGATACAGTATATTTGGGGAAATAGATCAGCTGAAGAAAATTTGAACGGTATTTTTTTCCTAAAAATGAGTAAAAACCTATGAAAAATGTGGCTGCACAGCAGGTCCAGAGTTCAGGTCCCAGAACGGGCAAGTTGCTGCTGCAGGGCCTGTGATTTATCCTCTTAACCTTCATTTACTTGGATTTGGAACCCAGTCCCACCAGAGTGCGGGAACTCCCTCCATCATTTAGTCACTAGGAGACGATGTGCCTCCCACTGAGGACTGATTTTAAAATCTATTTTGTTTTTTATTTTATGACTTAAATATTATTATTGATTTAAATCATATTATTTATTTAATTTTACTATTCCTTCAATATACTTTAAAGTAATTATTCAATTAACATCCAGGCCACCCATGGAGGACGGGTTTCTTTTTGAGTCTTGATCCTCCCAAGGTTTCTTCCTACTACTTTCAGAGAGTTTTTCTTTGCCACTGTCGCCCTAGGCTTCATTTGGGATTGGCCTTTTAAGATCATACAAGATTACGTTATTATTACAACGCTCCGTATAGGTTATATAGATTATATAGGTTGTATCAGTTGTAAAGCGCTCTGTATAAGTGTGTGTGTGTGTGTGTGTGTGTGTGTGTGTGTGTGTGTGTGTGTGTGTGTGTGTGTGTGTGTGAAAAAGTGTGTGTGTGTGTGTGTCCAGAGAGAACATTACCTTACACACTATAGCTCTCAAAAACACACAC
>JAUZST010009776.1:0-12782 GCA_034779995.1 Parotocinclus haroldoi | reverse complement strand
CCTTCTACTTTTTAGGGAGTTTTTCCTTTACGTTGTCGACCCTGGGCTTGCTCAATTTGGGATTGGCCTTTTAAGATCATATAAGATTGTAAAGCTGCTTAGAGACGATGCACCGTTATAAAAAGCGCTACAGAAATGAATTTGATTTGATTTGAGTTCTGTATATGGGAAAGCAGTAACGCGAGAGGATTTTTTTTTGTTTTTGTGTAAAGGAAGCCAGAAATGAATTGATGGATGGGATTACAAACAACACGGAAGATCAGACCGATGAAAGAAAGAATCACTGAGTGCTTATGCATTAGAGGCTGATATTTTTTCAGGATTCCCGCGGGATGGGACTCCACTTTCCTCACGTAATCGGGACGGTACAGGATAGAAAAAATAATGGGAGCAGACGGGAGCAGGAACCAATAAATAAGACAAAAGATAGCCATAGAATAGGCGCCGCCATTTTGTTGTTTTTTTCTTTTTTCTTTTAAGAAACCCACAGTAACGCAATTCTAAAGAACTACACGACCCAGAAGCCCACGGTGCTTCCGGCCACAGCTTCCTGCCGGAATACTTTTTTTATTCGGACACACTACATGCTCTCGCCTACTGCTCTCGCGTGCTATATAGTATGGAAGTATGCGATTTTGGACGCTTTATCTCTAAAGCTTCATATGGCCTTATTTCTTTATACAAAACTCTTTAAACTCAATAACCATTGTGATGGTTATGCTTTTATTTATGTTTTAAGGAAATAATTACTCCATAAATGAGTAAAATGCAGCTTTATGTTATGTTTGGGTTTATTGAACAGGGACTTAGCAGCTTCTCCATCATAGGAAAAACTATAGGGACCACAGGAACCGCGTATTATTTAGGATTTTGTTTTGAGGCATAAAATGTCTCCCTGTATTAATACAAAAAAATGTGGATAAGATTAGATTTAATTGTATTGCGGAGCGGGAGCCATTTTAAATGGGAGCGGGAGTCGTTTTACCAGGACTGGGACAGGACAGGAATGAAAATCCACTCCCGTGTCGCCCTCTAATATGCATCAGGTACTACTCACGATAGGACAAAGGGGTACTACTCATAATGGCACAACACAAACACTTACACATGAAATGTACAGCTCGTTACAAATAAGTAGTCTAAAACAATCCGTACACACAAGTAAATCGCACAAAACGTCACTAACGAGCAAGCAAGGGTGTCGCCGATTAGGTAAAACGATGGACTTCCACCCTTTAACTCCCGCCTACGCTCGTGGTTCTGCAGCCTTGCCTGGCGTTTGTGGTGACCAGCTGTTTGCAGCCACAACGTCCCGAGTTACACTTTTAAAGATCTTGCTCGTTGAAGTGAACAGATGTTGATTGGTTGGACGTTAAAGGGCGCATGCCTTTCCTAAACTATTTATAGGACATGTTTATCAGAGACGGGAATAGCAGAGAAACGTCAGACGAGGCTGCATGGAAGTTCTCTGTGAAATCAGATCGCGTTTCTCCCGCTCCCCAGCACTTACTTACTTACCCAGATCGCACAGAACTCACCCCGCAGACTGAACGGAAAAGAAACATGCACGCTGCAGAACCACCAGGCTGACGTAGAACATTAACCTTTCTGTCTCGTCCCATTCCTATGCAGCAAAGGCCAAATTAGTCCCTGCCGCAATTAATCGAACGAGAGCATTAGTGAACGGCAGCGCAGGGAAGTACTGAAAAGCCACACCACCTGTGATCTCCTGCGGGAAAACCCTCAGTACAACAACTATCAATCAGTGACATGCGGAATTATATTTGATGCATTGACCTTTTTTTTTTTTTTTATGTTTTCCGAGCCTGTAAATAACACAAAAGAAATCTTGCATGTTGGGGCTTAATGAGCGAGAATGTTCAGGGTCACTTGGATTAGACGAACCAGCAGCGTAAGTGCTGCACTGGGGATATTTCGGTTTGAGCAGCAGATTAAAGCGCGTTAATGGCGAGAAGAAAGAGGGGAATGAAGCAATGGTCTTTATTGGTTAGCTTTTTAAAGCTAGGCGCTTAAGGGCTTGAGATGGAAGGAACGGGGCAGCGTGTCAGCTGTGGCAGCCCCTCCTTTTCTTTCTGCGTATTGGGTTTGAAGTGGCTCGTGCGAAGTGTGCTGGGGTCAGAGGTTAAAACAACGGGCTCACCTCAAGCCCTCTCACTTTCTCCTCCATGCCACCCCTCCTCCTCTCCTCCTCTCCTCCTCATTCTCCCCTGTCCCCCACTCCTCCCCTTCCCTTTCTTCTTTCCGTCTTTGAACTTCTGTGCTGTGCTACCGCTGGAGATCACTTCGTTTGTAAACTCACTGGTGTCCCAACCGATTCGTTCTTTCTTTCTGTCTTGTTGTACTATTAATTGCCATGTGCACAATGGACATCGGTTAAGATGTCTAATAATTCTAGCAATAAAATGTATAACAATAGTCCTGCTTTCAAACTCGTGCTTTTTTTTTTTTAAACGGGCTCAAATAGATCTTTATCATAATGGCACTACACAGTCAAACAAATGGACAACGTAGCATGAACTGGATAGATGTGTTGCTTTTTAAGAATGAAATTATATTATTTCCATGTCTTGTTTGCTGCATCACAACAAAGACAAAATTACCAGAGCAATGCTTTACATATTAAAAATACTCATTTTATTTAATTTATTTAGAAGAACTGACCATGGACTCTGGTACCGAGTTTGTGTGGCTCCGATAACCTGCACTATAAGTAAAGGACAAAGATAAGGATGGATGAATTTACAGTAGACGTGAATGGAAAAGTACTGCTTCTCAATTAGAAAAAAAAAATAGCCACGAGAAGATGAGTGTTGCTTGTTGTGTGTAGCGTGTGTAGTCGATGTGTGAGGATTTCCATTTGGTTAACGTACATTAACGTGCAGCCTGTAAACAGCTGGTCACGGCAGATCCACGGGCAGAGGCGGGAGTTAAATTGTATGTCTAAGTTCGCTTACCTCACCACTGGTTCCCTCGCTTGCTTGTTAGTTCACTTTGGACTAGAGTCTATCTTAGTTTGTGTGGTTTTTTTTGTGCAAGTTGCTTATATTTTTATGTATGGCTTTCTGATACTTATTTGTACCAATCTGTACAAGGTGAGGTACAAAATAAGCGTATGTGCCCGTCCTATTGTAAATAGTACTTCTTTCTTTGTTCCTAACTACCTGTATATATTATATATCTCTAACCTTTAATTATATAAACTGGTTCACGTTCACACTCGACGCTTCTCTGTTTCATCTGGCTGTTCTTCCTTGTTGTTTGTAATACTGCCGGTCAAGGCGTTTCAACACAGGGTCCATTAGTCCATGCTCTTAAGTGGTACGGTTCTCCCTTAGACGGGCTCATAGCAGTACCGTCCCTGTTCATTATTTACCTTACACAACAACAAATGATAATATAAAGAATGTGTGACTACGGTAATGTCGTTCAGAGTCTGTTTTGGTGCCATTTGCGGTGACCTGTATCTGTTTGTTAAGATCATCGATGCAGTCTGCGTGGGACTCTCGAGACTGTGTAAGCCTCTCTTTCTTCTCCTGTGGAGTAAAAAAAAAAAAAAAAGGCCCGTAACTTTGCAGGAGCAATTTCTGTTTAGCAACACCTTGCATTTTCCGCTGCACTGATAAGCCACAGATGGAGCTAAAAACAAAAGACCCAATTAAGATTCGTAGCTCACGTGCAGTCTCTTGCCACCAAAGAAACACTATCACGCTTAGACACTTAGTGTTTCTCTCACCCGCCGCCTCCACTGTTTTGTCCACAGGAGGAACGGTTACGGCTAAACACACTCCCGGAGCATTCCAACGCTCGACAGAGCGAATCCGTTTCAGTTGTGATTCTCAGTGTTATTTTCTTTCTCTTTTCATGTGCTGTGGATCTCCGGCCGTTCTGCTAACCCGACTGCAGGTAAGGGAACGCTGTGTCTGTCTGTCTGTCTGTCTGTCTAAACATATCAGGCGTGCTTTAGGTGATACTAATATTCCCTGCCATTGCCTTGTGTCCCTGCGTGTCTGTAAGAAGACACTGCAATAGCAATAGGCCTTTATAAGATCTTTAAGCAAACTGTTGAATCTGCTGTTAGGCTGCCTTGCACTTTTTTGACCACTTGTTTTCCTTCAGGACATGCAAAAGTCCACATTTATCAAAATACCCACCATGCTCGCTACGTGGCCCGCAAAGTATATCCACCAATTAATTCCAGAAGCATCCATCGATATGAAGTTCGTCTCACTGGCGAAGTCTTTCAAACAGGAACGCTAACGTCAAACATTTCACCCTCTTCCTAAACGATCTGCCTCTCGGTGGCTCTTACGAAATGTATAGGACTGGACCCCGATTAAACACAGAAGGGACATCAGGCCCACCTTTCTGTACCGTAATCTGTAAGCAGTTGTGTTGTAGCATTCAGTTGTGCTATAGACATGTATCAACAGAACCCTTTCATTCAACAGAAAGTGAAAAACAGAAACTAGTTTATCCAAGGATGATGCCACTTTCACGACATTTGTATAACTGATATTGTGATACGGTTCGTGTTACGTTCTCCTTCCCCGTAGGACGATGCCACATTCATGTCCGGCGTCCTCTTGAGTGTGACACATTCTCCAGTGTTTGTCTGTGGAAACCGCTTAGCCAAACCCATAAATTTGGCATCCAGACACCCTTGGCAATGTAGTATCTGGTACTTCATCAGCGTGCTTACAGTCTATAATAAAATTGTGGTTTGTTAGAGCATTGATTTGTATACTGGAAGCTTCTAAGCTGTCAGTTTCGGAAAGGTCCATTTTGTTGGTGTTCAGCGCTTATAAAGCCCAGCGCAGCCCAGTTAACCAACAGGATAAAAATGTGCTCCAGAGCTCTCGTACCACAAGAGTTTCGACGTGCTGTCAGACCGTTCTGATCTCAGCAGATCTTGTGCTCTTTATTTGGCAGGTTTAGGACCCAGGTGCCGAGCACCAAACATTTGTTTCCCCACCACAAGAGAGCACTGGAGGGTGAAACCAGTTTGCTGAAAGGTCCCAAAGAGGAAACATAGGAAGACTTTGCCTGATATTTGCCTTAATTCATGATGCAGTATATGTATTCCAGTATGCGTTTTATTTATGAGAAGATAGTATTTGAAATATCCGTATGTTGTGACCAAAACATACGTGAGAGAGAGAGAGAGAGAAAGAGAGAGAGAGACAGAGAGAGAGACAGAGAGAGAGAGACAGAGAGAGGATGAGAGCTGGTGCTTGTGGTATTTATTTATTTCTAGAGCATTAATCGAATTAACACGTTTCCATGCACTTGGGTAATCGTGTGGTCGGGGAATGCTTCGGGTTTGCACTGCAATAATCAGATTTCTACTGTGCATTCTGCATGCTTCCTTTCCCGAAGGATCTGAGGATCACCCAGCTTTCTCAATGTGTCGCATGTTGGCTGCAATGACCACAAGTGCATGTAGAAGTATGTAGAAGGGGAGACAGAATTGGCGGGAACCCAGACTAGGGGCTGCGCACAAAATGGTGCCTGCAAACACAAAATGGAGTTCAGAAGCAAAATGAATCTGTAACTCGTAACAAGCTCAGATTGATTTCCCCCAAATCTCCCAAACTCCAAAAAAAAGCTTTCTTATTTGAGCCCGATTTAATGAGTTATATAAGTTTGGGTCTGGATACATGCCCTGTTCTCTTCGTTATAATCATCTCTTCTGGTTTTCCTTCGTACTTGTGCCTTCTCCCCTAATTTCATTAACCTCCGTCGTTTGGACTTTCACTTCTGCTTTCTGCTTTCTCATTCAGTCTTTTTATTTAGCATCTATCGCCCTCCTTTCTTTCCTTTTACAGAGAATGCAGCAGTGAACAATGGTGCTGTCCACTCTTTTATACGCTGCCCTGCAGGTGTAAAGTTAGACCACGAGACATTCTGGGAAATCCAGGCACCACAAGCTTGAGGTGTAGTGCAGAGCAGGTTTGAAAAGTGGGTCCTCTTAGACAGAGGAAGTCCGTGTAGCAGCATGTGCGCATGCTTCCCCTAGTGGTGGCCACAGTGCCATGCGAGCGTTCGTTTAGCACTCAAGGTAGCCAACACGGGGGAATTATGGAAAAAGCTAGGCAGGCATTCACAAAGCGTAAAAGGAGATGTAGGGAAATGTCACTCCTAAAAAGGTGACACATATACCCATGGGTTACCATAGAAACTGCGGATCTGCCTGCACCCTCTGTGTGTCTCTATGCCTGGCACCGTCTCTAGGCCCGCTCCTGATTCACAGTCTCTTAAAGTAATGTGGAGTTCAATGTGTGACACCGCAATCAATTTTTAGAGATATTCACAGCAGGGTAGGATAATGGAATCGAAATCGAATAGACTGCCATGTATCCCATGTGTTATAAGAATAAGGCAGGCTGTTATTGGGGCCCGGATTCTTGTAAAATAACATCACTCATGTAGAGTGACTGCGTGCGTAGAACAAAACTGGGACGCCAGTGGGTGGGGTCTTGATGTCTGCTTACTTAATAGCACAGAAATCCTAAGGCAGAAATGCTAAGTCTTCTTAAAGAAGTGTACAATCAGTATTTCCCTGCATTTGCTTCGCATACAGGCTGTATGCCCGTCCTGCTTACACTGTTCCTGAGAACTCAGCAGATCGTTGGTAACCTTTAAACACTTTTACGCGCTATGAGCCTTATAACTCGGTGACTGTAACTATTCCTCCATGGCTAGGTCCATGCTTGTTTTTATACACCTGTCTTAATGGGACACTCATATTGAGGGATTAACAGATGTGTCCCAATACTTTTGTCCGTATGCCACTGAATTATAATGAATGATTGAATAAGGCAAAAGCTAAAAGTTGTAAGGAAAGAGAAGATTCCATTTCTGTTTTCCTGATCTGCATGTATCGCGCATTGGGGATTTGGAGAGTGGGACGTGAAGTTAAAATGCTTATGGGATACAGTGGGAATTGCGACAGGCGGACTTGGAGAGGGTTGAATGAATACACTTTATAGAGTGCCGTGGCTCAGACAATCAAATGAGACATTAATTGAGTAAAGTTTGCACTTGTCCATTTTGGAGCAATTGCCATAGCCTTGGCTATTGAGAATTAGGAAGCATTGGAGAGGAGTACTAGTCGCTTTACTTCTGCCTCGACGCGTAATACAAAATGTCATGCTGCCAAACAGTTCCATTTTTCCTCCATTTTGGCTCGACAGTACTTCTAGTCAAAGCGGACGGCTCGGTGGTTCGGTGGGAAGCAAGAAAATGGAGCAGATGGAGCAGTCTGGGTCCTTTCTGTGTGGAGGTCCTCCCCGTGTGTGTGTGTGTGTGTGTGTGTGTGTGTGTGTTTACTCTGGGTGCCCATTAGGTTAATTGATTAAACTAAAATTGGCCTGATCCGAGTATGTATGTGTCTAGATTGGAAGTAACCTTGCGTACAGATCTAACCTCGAGTCCGTCGCTAAAAAAATGGCCGTCGATGCTGCTGCTAAAAGTAATAAAAAAAGTGATTTTGACATATTTCGGCTCGCTGAAGTCGGGTGGCCATGGCTCACGGCGGGGTTAGTGCGAGTGAGCTGTAGGTAAAACAAAACTTCACCTGTATAATTAAGTAAGGATTTCCTGAGTGAGCGTATCGTATAAATGCGCTAATCAGCTCAGTGTCTGCTGGTTGTCTGAGCTCAGTCGTACACAAAGGATTTTATTTCCAGTTTGCACACACCTCAGATGGGTTTCGAAATTCCTGGATTCCACGAAACGCATTCGGGTTTCCCTACGAAATGTGTGGCCTTTAACGTAAACCACCTTCCCCGTGCTTGCACGGTTTATCCTATAAGATGCGTTTTAAACAAAGTTATAGACGAGGTGAATATAACGTTTAGTCCTTCTCTATTTCTGCACTCTTTCTCCTTCTCCATCCACGCTATAAGCATGAGTCGGAGCGTGCTGCTTCTAAACTCCACTCCAGATGGTTTCTGTTAGGATTCAGTGTTTGACAACTAGGTTTTTTTTTTTTTTTTTTTTTAACTATAGGTGTAATTTTATAGAGCGAAGAATGCTGTGACTTCAAGGAACCAAATACGGCACGGGGTGGGAGTTGGAGAAAATCTCGCTAGTGATGGAGCGGGCGAAGGTGAAACGCGTCCGTTAAACGCCATTACTCCAACAGCGTGGAGCGGTGTTAAACATTTTCAGGCCCCTTTTGGGTTGGCTTCCTGCTTCTTTTATAATAAATAAGGACATATAATGTAATATTGATTTCAATCCCATCTGTGAGGGTGACTTCATCCACCCCCACTCCCTCTGGTCTTTCACTTTCTTGGAAAGGAACCATGAGCCCCGGCTGCCAGAAATAATTGCTTGTTTGCTGGTATTTGGTTAAAATCTGTCAGAGAGCGTGAGAGAGGGAGGAAGAAAGAAAAAGGGGAGAGATAAATAGGGAGATAGGGCATATGCACAGCTTAATTGCCAAGACCCTACGTCGTGTTTTATTCACGGGCCCTGTTGCTCCGAAAGGTAACCTTAAATTGTGCTTTCTGGCTCGCCTGTGCCTTATACTCGAAGCGTACACTCGGAACACTTGCGTGGGTTTCAGGGAGAATCGTGAAAAGTGTGCATGGTGTGTGTGTGTGTGTGTGTGTGTGCGCACGGCGTATAGGCCAGACTGCTCTGTGCCAGGCTAGCGCTCGGAGTGTTTCCCTCCTCCCGTTGCTCGAAAGCCATAAACAATAAAAGCTCTGTTACTTTTAACCCTCTCACGTGTTTCCCTCTGCTCCCTCCACAGCTTGTCTTTCTCCTGCACTCTTTATCTCCCTCCTACTTCTTTTTCACTTATTAGATCAACTTTGGTCCCGCCCAGTTGTCCCAGTCGCAGATGCAACCTAAAAGCGACATGCCTTTTCAGCACCGATCGACTACTTGTTTATGAGCCTTCTTTTATTTATGTAATCCAACGGTTCGGATCAAGGTCCGGAGTTCAGTTTTGGTGATTTCCCTGCTCTATCACACCTACTAAGCAGGGTGATGAACAGATGAGTTCAGTCAGGCATTCGACAAGGGAAATTTAATCAGGCTTTACGGCAGCCATAATTATTTTATTAAAGACTGTAAATATACAGAGCCGACCCACATAACATGCCAAATCTACACGGGTCCCTGGAGCTGTGCAGAAACGGCCTTAACCACTGCGCCACCATTCGGCCCAAGGGTTCCTCCGGTTCAACAAAAAGAAGACGCTGAAATCGAAAGCACAGTTAGGAAACTAAAAGTTGATTAAACGGAGCACAATCATAAATGCCGTGCTTAACGGTTCTACTCCGATGTCACGGGTGTAGCTTGCATCATATCATCCTTTGAGTAGAAACTGACAGCGATCCCAAATATGTTTAATATGAAGGTAGTTTTAAAAAGACTTCTTAAAACGGTAGCTTATTGCTACTGTGATATTGAGATACGTTCGCGGACATCGTCACAGAACGTTTAAGCTCTTTGCGCACACTGCTTCGTTTTAAACAATAATATTAACTATAACGAATATGAAAACCTGCTGTAGTTCAAAATGGCAGGTTTCCACAGAGGCGTAAAAAAGGCCTATTTCCCGTGGCATGCTGTAAATGAACGTGTTCAAAGCCTAGTTATTTATTAGTAAACCATTGTGCCGTTGCAGTAAGGAAGCCGTCTTCTGAGTTCGGCTAATTCAGCGTTAGTTAGTTTGCTTGTGCTCTCAAAATGTCCAGAAAGTGCTTTCAGCTTAAGGCATTTCCAAGTAACTCCAGCTATCTTACGAAGATGTGTCCCACTCCTTTCGCAGAACGACGAAAACTCATTTAGTATAAGCAGAAGGCGATAATGTTAAAAAAAAATGCAGGAGCATAAAATCATTGCTACTGCGTTTCCCCGTAGTTTGAGAGCGGGCGCATGGCAGGTATTTAACCTAGCAACTTTATTACATAAGAGTTAACAAAAATACTATATCAGACTGGAAAATAAAAGTAAACAACTGAAATGGGTAAAGGTTCCTCAGCGTTTTGTCTGCTCACACTAATGCCACGTGTGTTTAAAAAAAAAAAAAAGTGTGATACCCGGTGTTTTTGACAGGGTAACATAACGGTTAAGTGGGTTCATAACCTTAATAAGAAGGATAATAACCTTTTCGTACCGCATGTGAGCAGGCCCTGTACGTATGTGTACGTATTATCTCCCTGTGTGATGCCCGACCCAGCTGGTGAACTTGTCCGTTGTTGATGTTCCAACCAACAGGCCAATGAAAATGTTAAACAGTTACAAAATAGACGCCGTTTTAATCAAATTGAATTGTGTATAACTAACAACTGGTGATCCAATTGAGAGTCATGCGGTTGCAAAAGTGAGAGCATTTGAGGTTTAGGCTATTAAAAACACGCCTGTACACTGACACACATTCGTACACGCTCACGGAGGAGATGATGGACCTGAACTGTAAACAGATGTTTGGCTCGATTGTTCCCTAATGAGAGTGGATGTTCATTTCCCCCGTCTGCACACCGGCAGTACACGCAAAATACACAGTAATGTCGATCGGCTCACGAGCCTGGAGCTTTGCGAGGTTCCCCTGGGTGCATGACGAATTAATTAGCGGGATTTGTTCTTACCTGTGTCGTAGAGGAATGGAAGTGGAAGTCGGTGAGTGATGGCGTCTCGGCACATTGAGACTCCTTGTGGTCTAGCGGAGAGAAATGTTCTAAAGCCAAGACGGAGCCAACGCCTCTTGTTTTTGATTGGAAGTAATCATTTGGATATTATGTTCAGCTTTCGGTTAAGGTTCGGTTTAGCTTGGGTTCTGTGCCGTTCAATAAAGCTTTGGATGACCCAACAGTGACAGCTTGGCAGAGGTGGGATTTGAGCTCCGGTCCAGGACTTTAACCAATGAGCCACCACAGTGGACAGTAGGTTGTTTCATATTTCTCTTCCTCTTATCCATTTGATCACCTCAGCTTACCAAACAGAAGCACTATGTGGTCCTACAACTACTTAGCGCTTGCTGGTTTGCTTCCTTTTCTCGAATGGCCAGGACCCCTACAGATCAGGTACGATTTGGGAGCGCTGCAGTGACACTTATGTGGTGGTTCTGTCACCGTGTGTTGTGCCGGTATGATTGGATCAGGCACAGTAGCGCTGCTGGAGTTTTTTTACTCACCGTGTTCCCTCACTGTGCCATGAAACGTCAACCCACCCTGTAGATGCAGTTAGAGATGGAGTTTGTGTGAGTCACGCTCCAATCCTCCATCAGTGCTCACCAGAAACCTTGTGTTGTGCTGTACTTTTTTCAGTCCTCAGTGACCCTGAAGTGTTTAAAGATTCCAGCAGCACCGCTGTGTTTGATTTAACGCGCCCACCACCCAAATTGTACCCGATCTGTGGTGGTCCCGAGCCATTAGGGAGCCCGGTAAATGGGACATACAGAGTACTTAGAGAAACTGATGGACTAAAGTCTTGTAGATCTGCAAAGTGCGTGTGTATGGCCAGTGACCAATGAGTGCAGAAACGAGCAGGTGTACCTAATAAGGTTGTGGGTTAATGGCTGTGTGTGCAGTGAAATGTGTATAGGTAGATGCATCCAAGATGAAGCTGATTGCTCAAATGTTACGTTAAAGCCACATAGTAGTCAGGTGCAGATGTGTTCATCTCTCCCAGACACACCTGACGACAAAACACCTTCTTTGAGAGACGTTACACATCATCCTACGACATCCATCCCTGCAAAGAACGATTAGGTTTTAGCAATTTGGACCACAGATCCCATTAGTCTTGCGGACGCCGGCTAGGTCTGTGCATCATGTGTAATGGCTGCAATTAAAGCCATCGCTCTATTGCAAACTTCAAAATGGTTAACAACCGTCCTCCAATCATTAACTCCCAAAGTTGGCGTGCTCCTTTTCGTTTAATGAAGTGTAAAGAAATGATCTGAAATCATTTCTAAAAAAAACGTCTGATGCAGCCACCACTTTTCTCCAAATAAAACTGTACACGGCACAGGAAGCGGGCGAGCAATGGGATTTCATTTTGGCTGACTGCAGACGCATTCATCTACTAATAAATGCATGTGGTTACAATATCACGATACAATTCAGATACGAGGCGCTTGGAAAGTGTAAACGGGGTCAGCCGTTCTATTTTATGTTTTTGGTTTTTTTTTTGTTTTTTTTTTTACACATGTGCTCACACATTCCTATCCACTCAGTGGAACAGGACTGTGAAGGTTCATCAGTTTGGCGTGCTTCTTTCGGAGGGAATTTGACTTCATGCTGTGCGCTTCGCTGCTGAGCTATATTTATGCAGAATGGTAGCATATGTGTAGCCGCTCCACCTTATTGAATCAAAACCACAGTCAAGAGTTTCCAACGAATCACTCATACACGGTTGAAAGGCCAAGGGAAGCCCAGTACAGCTGGAGAGAAGGTGGAGGGTAGAATCGTTTAGTGTGCTCTCCAAAGCGTGACTTCACTTAAGTCATTAAGACCTGTGGCCTGAATGAAAAGCAGATATGTTGATGATTAGTGCTGCCGCAGAATGAGAGAGGAAACATGTGCGCTTAAGAGGTAGAGAAAGCTGGGGAGAACGTTTAGGGTTCAGAGCTTTAATAGGCAGGAGAATGCCAGGTAGGTACGTAGGAAAGCTGACTGCAAGTCTTCTAACATACTGACCCAACATGGTGCTTAAAGGGTTAGAGAAGTGCACAGTATGTATACATCGGGGCGTTTTTAGGAGCACCTGTATATTAATCAAACAATCATGTGACAGAGGTG
>JAUZST010009775.1:0-12783 GCA_034779995.1 Parotocinclus haroldoi | reverse complement strand
GTGCGGCCATATGTTGTATGAAGGGCTGTTCTTCTTTCTAACCCCCCCCCACCCTGCACCAGTCTTTCTAACTTAACCGGACTAAAGGGAGAAGTTGTCTCACGGGCTTTTTGCGACTGCAAATTTGCTCTGGCGTTGTGGGAGAGTTTAAGTGGACGGTGGCTCTGGTGATTTTGTGGCTGCCTTTCAAACAACCACATACCACGAGTGTTAATTAAGCAAGCAGTCCTGGCAGAAGTTATCAGAAGGTCGTGTGTGGTTTTGTGTTGCGCTTTTTGTGAGTCCTTTTATCCAAGCTTGGTGTGAAGGGCTTCCGCGCACGCTGAATGTTTAATGAAACGCAGGCGTTGAAAACCGATTGGCCTCGACATGTCGGCCTCCTGTTCGGTCCCTCCTGCCCGAGTTGAGCTCAAATGCTCTTGTGCTGGACTATACGAGCATGGCTAACAATCACACCGAATGTGCGAGCTCAAGCGTGACTGAATCGTTTGTTCTGTATAAAGCAGAGACTAACGGAAATCTCTGTGGTCACGCTGCAGAAAAGCAGCTCAGGTCACCCGCGTTTCTCAAACAAGCCTGAAATCATATTCAATACACGTCTGCTCGATTAAAGCGAGACCTTCAGCGCCCCGAGTGTAATTAAAGTGCTTACGACGTCTACCAGAATGGCTCATTATGTCCACATTCTGCCACATTAGTGCTGATATTTGGGCTACTTCGAGCTTTTAACCGCAATGATTTCAGCATGTGTTGAGTTTTCAGCTGCTAACGTCCACTGGACTGTTCCTTGTAGACTTTTTCGGCGCATGCTCAGATCAGAGTAGCAAGTTTCATTAAGTGGAATTGAAACATTCCCGAGAGTAACCACATAGGCCAAGCCAAACCGGGGTCATCTAACTTAAACCGAAGTAACAGAAAAAGCAAACAAGTCACTGCGTTTCCTTTCCCAGAGAATATTTGCGATGCGTTTGCCTTGCCGGCACTCCTAGATGATGTTAAAATCCTCACACCACAAAGTTGGTCTGAGTAAAGTACAGGTGTGCATAAAATCCTGACTAGTTGCAGCTTACAATGTGGAACCATTACCTATGAGATACCACAGCAAAATAAAGGCTGGAAAGTGTAACAGCATCTAAAACGAGCGAACAAACTAAAACGCCTCTAACTATCTGCCCGGCTTCTCGGATGATTATTTTGAAAGCTGTCAGGAATAGGATGGGGGTAACGCTGAATCTCATAGCAATTCCACAGTCCAGCTGTTGCCATGAAAGATACTGAAGTATGTGTGGGTGATATTTCCGTCTTGGTGCTTTTCCCCCACAAGATTGACGAAGTTTACCAGTTTGTGTGGCACTGATCTGTAAACGAAATACTATTGCTTAGATTTTCATTGAAGTTCTGGCTACCAGTGACCAAATGCTAACTAAATGCCAGGCAGAGCTTGAGATTAGCCATGGCCAAAACAAATTTATCTCGGCGACAGAGGAAAATGCTTGGAAAGAAATTGCTCAAGTGGGACGTAATTACGGCGAAAGAGAGATATGGGCATTGCTATAAATTGGCCACAAAGGGAGAAGATTAGGCTTTTGTTTTGACTCAGACTAGATGCTTATGAGAGGAGAAATGGGACGATGTGGGCGAAATAAAGATTATTATGTGTTCTTCTCACACTTTGACACTGTGGTTAATTTCCTTATCGGACTCTAAGCCTTGTCCTCCAGAGGTGAATTCAATGCCTTCCACAATAGTTGCCCTAAAGTTACTTTTCGGGAATTAATTGGATGTCGCAGAGCTGCTCTCCTTGTTGACTAAAGCCAGACTGAATGTCTACTGCTGTGGGTGTGTGTGTGTGTGTGTCCATGCTGCCTGTGTGTGTTTGCAGTACGTGGGTGTGAAATCTTGGCAAGATGGCTGCTGTTATGGCTGGCTTGATTGGCAGACATTTCTAACTGGTATGACAGTGTCTTCCTTCCAGCCTTTCTCCATCACCACTTTTTCGCTCACCCTCCTCTGCTTTACAGCATGCACAGTCTAAATACTCCTAGTTGTCTCTTACTGTGGATTGATTATCAGTGTATCAGTTCATTCTTTTTGGCTTTTGTGCAAGTACACAGAATATGTACCATATTATTTCGTCAATTAAATCCAGAGTTCACACCAGAAGAATAGTTGGCGTCCACATTTATTTTATGTCAGCAACAGCAGCCATGGGTCACTCAGTTTATAGTAAATAGGCTTAGAGTCATTTTGACCAGCATGCTGTTTTGTCTGTGTTGTTCAGTGCTACTGATACACACCTGATACACCTTACAGCGCACTTGATAATTAGGTCATGCGCCGGCTCAGGTGTTCAGGGAGCAAAAGAACTTGAAAATATGCCGGGTAGTGGCCCTCCAGGAGCTCATTTAAAATTCCTGGAACTACATAAGGGTAAAATGACTGATCACCAGTCAACTCTCTTAGCTTTTGTGGCCCATCAGGGATTTAAATAGATTTTGCCATAGGAAATGCATAACTAGCCTTACTTTTCTTTATTAATTATTGGATTATGATAGATACCTCTTTTAGTTCGGGATAATCTGCCGTTTCAGTTTGTTGGGAAAGAGAAGAAGGTGCTATAAGAATCTAGGGTAGCTAAATGATGTGAACAGTATATTCTGAAGTCTGCTGGGAGCTGTAAAGCACTGAACGTAAAACCCCAGAATTGATCGAAGCCTACGGTTTTTTCTGGACTGTGTACCTAAGCTGTAGCCAGACCAGAAACTTGCAGTTTGTGTCTCGTTTAGAATAGGCATAACCAAGTTGAGATATTGGTGATTAGGAAATTAGGAGTGACTTAACTGTGACGTAGCATTTTCTTTATTTCTGGTTTGCTGTACATGCTGGGTTTGTAATTGTCTAGACCTATTTTTTTACACAAACAATTTTGTGCATTTGGAATTTGTTGTCAGTGTACCTTGCTTGTCAGCTTGCATGAGCTGGTTGCTTGAAATTGTTCTGGTGACAAACCTAGTGTGTCATCATCTGTTCCCTCTCCCGATTTTACGGCTCACAAAGCCCAAATACTCCCATAGGACAGGCAAACTACAAAAAATTATACCAAATTTCTTCTTATTTGGTTTGCACGCAATTTAGTAGAATTTTTTACAGTGTTATTTTGCTGACATTATGTTCAAAATGTGGAGTCCCAGACATCTTAATTTCCATGTTACTCCAAGACAGCATCATCCATGGATCTCTGAGGTTCTAATTGGTTTGATAAGGAAAGTATTATAAAATATCATCTTTATATGCATTGAGTTTATGTCCTGGAACTTTTTTCTTTCTCAGGACTGCGCAGCTGCATACATTTGCTCCTGTTGTGGATATCCATTGGTGCCGATGCAATCAATCATTCTAAATAATCAAACAAACCAAGTCGTTTTTTTTGTGGCCACTCAGCTGTTTATTTCCAATTATGTGAGTTCTTGTTGCATTGTGCGTAGAAGTGAGCTCTGATCACGGTTGTTCAAGTTGGCGGCTCACCACTGTCCTTACAGGCCTTTATATAATTGTACTGGACAGTTCTTACCTCAATTTAAGTCATTCCAGGAATTCCCTAATTTTTTTTTGTTTGCTTGATGCAGGCTGATTATTTGACCCCTCTTAAATCGAGTAACATTTTCCTCTGCCACAGCATGCGTCCAACATGTTATTTAAGAAATGAACTGCTAAACTATTACCAGCTCTAATGTATTAATCACTGCAATAATTATCACATTTTCATTGACTTTTTTTTCTCAATGCAATGTATATTGCAAGGCATAGCTTGATCTTATTTTAGAAAAACATAGTAGACAACTAAAATACTTTTTTAGATTAGCAGTCAAAACCAAAATGTTTGTGCAGACCTCTGCGGGAATTCATTTTCTTATCGTTGTCAGTTTCAAAGCTGTTAAAAGAAATTGAATGCTTTTGAGTTCAGAATAAAAAAGAATATTGTGTTTAGATGTTGTGGAGTGCTTGACATCCTGAGAATGGGTATTCTGTTTGCCTGTTTCATAATAAGCCTCCTAACAAGAGGTTTCACAATGATGGGATTTATGTTTCACCGTTGATGAGCAGGTAAACGTTTCCTCTTTTTGGCTTTTATGTTTGAACTATTGAGCAGCAAAGTGTCTTATTGTCTCGAAATCGGTGAAACTGTTGGGAGTGTGTTGTCATGTGATCATTAAGAGAACAAATGGCAGTATTCAAAAGTAAGATGTAAATTTACGTATCACAAGTAACATTGGAAAATGATGATTTTTGCCTTTTGAACTCTTTGGGATGTGTCTTGTGGAATATGGTCTGCTGATCACTGTAGCACTTTTCAATAACTAGCGAATTTCACATTTCAAATGAATAAAGACTTACGGGTGCGGCACAATCCATTATGAACTGTAGTTATGTCAATTACTACTACAAAGATAAACAAAGATAACAAAGATAAATCATTTAATGTTAAATACTGGATACAATGTTAGATATTAGGTTAAAAGTCGCATGTTATTTATACATGTATACTCAAAACAAGGGCTTGAATCCTATTTAAATGACTTGGTGAAGCCCCTGCCTCAGAATAGCTGAAATTTGCATGGAGTTGCACTTACGGCTAATGTTAATTCAGTGTAGACGTAGAAATTAGTTACAATGTGGTAAAATAAACTCTTTATTAGGACAGGAGAGCTTACTTTTGTAGGAGCAGGCTTCAATGAGGTAATATTTCTTATTCTTTACAGTAAATAAATTACCGAAAGTTAAAACTGTCTAAAACATGCTGCGCTAGTATTAGTAGTCAGTTAAAAATATAGTCTAACGTAAGTACACAGCTCACAAAAATGAGAGGATTTTTCATTATGAAATATTTCATTTAGGAGTATCCACTAATTTATGTGAGCGGTATACAGTATTTGGACTACCGACACCCTGTGGGGAAATTTTAAACAATTAACCACTTTACCAAGAAATGCTAAACAAATAATTGTTGCATCAATGCTGTCTGGTAATTGACAATGTGTATTTTAATTTGGAGACTGAACTGAGGAGAAAAAACTCTCGAGTTTAATTCATGCTCCATTCTAGTGTTCACGTTTGCTGGTATTTTGACATGTCGCCATAACCATGTCAGTTATCGGTTAACTGTCGACCGATGATGGTTAGTTATCAGTGGGCTTGTTTGATATTGATTTTTCTGATAGTGATTTAGCACTTGATGGCTGGGGAGCGGTAGCAAGGCATTTAGGCGTGAAAAGAAAAACGCTTATTATTGTTACATGTTAAACGTGTGTGATTAGGGGTCTGCCTATTGTAGCAAGAATGCGATATTTAGGGTTTGTAATGCGCAGCTCTTTTTCTGCAAGCATGGAAGGTTAGTGCAAGGGTGGAATTAAAATCTACAGTAGCGTTATTGTGTAGGCAAGCTATCTGCGCTTTAACCTGTTGAGCATAAAAACAAAGGCACTAGAGAGCAGTTAATATTCCCAGTGCAAAGCCATTCGTAACTTAGCTATTACCACACATGAGCGTGTCACAGCAACAAGCTCATTAACCGAATTACTGGTTAGTGCACTATAAGTCAGGGTAGTTCCATGGCGTGTGTGCCTGTTTTTAAAATATTTTTATAAATAAAAAGAAACTAACACGAAAGGCAAAAAGCTGAAAATAACATATAGCACCTTGTATGGATGCTTAAATTGTTGTATGATCCCAGCCAGTTATTCCTTAAAAGACTCTGGGAAATTTGCTTGCCTGATCCCGTGTCTTAAATCCCATAAGATATGTATGGAGAGGTTTAGCTTTGTTGCTTCATACCCTTGCTCTTGTGCTGTTGCACCTTTTTTGTCCTTAGGCATGTGGTGATATTAAAAAGCATTTAAAGGGCTTCGCGCTTACAGTGTGAAGTGCTAGGTCATGAAAAGCAAACAAGAGTTCACGAACATACATGAACACGCGCACACACACACGCACACGTTGTTACACCAACTGTGTTTCTCCCCGAGGCGCTCGCAGTGCTGGGAGATTGACCTCCCATGAGAAGAGAGATCGCCTTCACAAACAGCAGCACTGCAGATGCTTACTGCGAGTCTTCTGATCACCGATATTCCTTACGCACAACATGCTGAATGGCCAGGTTATATAGAATGTGATACACTGATGTCGGGATGGGAGTCAATGACGGCTGAACAATTTATCATTTGCTGCAGTGCAGAGACCAGATAAGGGATGCCAGAACACTTTGTGACAGAACATATAACCAGGATGAAATTAGGTCCGTAGCAGTGCATTGGATCCAATGCTTTTTACATTTGGGTATAAAACTGCACTTGCAGAAATGATTCGGATGGGAAACTGGGTATGGCACTTTAGAAACCTGTACCACCTCACTGCCTGCCACGACAACAAGGAAGAAAGTTATGTATTATTAACACCCGACCTTATTTTGGTGCTATTTTCGTGTTATACTTTTTGTAGTTTTATAAACAGACCACCTGCCTCCCTCTCCTCTTCGGCTGTATGTGGCCTATGTGGCACACTCAAAACCTGGGACATTAGCATAGCATATCATGGCTTTGCATTAACACTAGATACCTTAGCACAAAAGGTTACCAGGTCGCAACCATTCACACGTTTGACATTGAAGACCCGTTACACAAGCGTTAAAGAGATGCATAGCATTTTGTTTACTATCTGCATTTGATTGTTTATTATTTCTCAGGCCGTAGGTTTTCTCTTAGAGATGTGGGACCTAGAAAACTGCTTTTGAGACCATGCTTTGTTGTAAAATCACATATACATGACTATGTATGTTGAACTTTTCAGATGATTAGAGGGTGATTTGTTTATAAACAACTGCATTATGGCACTGCTGAAGAATGTCATTTTAGGTATGCATTGTGAGCAGTAACTTTAGTTTTATAGTACCCGCTTCTCCTTTTTCCTTTCAGATGACTGTTAAAAGTCATGTATATGGTTTTTTTTATTCATTGATTAATTTTAAAGGTATATAAATACATCATGTAGTATGAACTTGTACTAGGTCAGCAGTTTGCCTGGTATTTCGACTCCGGCTCTCAATCCTACAAAACCATGAATTATATCTAAATTGCCAGGTAAACGTGCATATGTGAGGGGGACTAAAATGCTTTGGAAACGACTGCTTCTGCATAACTCAGGAGTGGTGAATAGAATTACAGATGGAGTACACTTGATTTATGTAGTAGAATTTCCGAAACTATTTTGTCTGAAGTATTTGGTTGAATTGGAGCACAGAGACTAGTGCTCAGAAAGCTGAACAAGTGCACAGTGCTGGTGTGCCTGCATCCGTGTGTGTGTTTATGGACAGTATAAGGTTAAGCACGAGAGCTTTAAAAGACAGGTTCAAAACGACCAAACAAATTGGCATCTTGAGATGACAGACTTTTTTTTTTGAATGGGGCTAATCAGTGTCCTTTTTGTCAACAGGATCTGATTTTAAGTCGCATTTTCTGTTTTGCTTGGCTTCAAGTCAACAGGGAGCGATGGTAGGTTGTGTCTATTGCCCTGCACAGAGTTTTTTGGGGTTTTTTTTTGTACGGTTATTTTAAAATTGTGTTTAAATTGTTTCTTTCTGACACATTTGTCAATTTGTACTCACACTTGCTTTCCACAGTGCTCAGTCAAATTCATCGTCATCTGTACGTCTAAAGGATACGCCTTCGTCTTCAATGCTTTATGGCTATCCAAGCTCTGTGCATGAGAGGGTACCCAGTATTGCTTCATTTTGGACTTCAGGTTGGCAAATGGTTCCGTGATAGCAAGTGACTTTTGCAGAGAGTGTGTCATAGCTTGGGTCATGTGAATCTCTGTAGTGACAGTACACGTCACACCCATTTGTAATGGATTGGACTGGTGACTGTCTCATCAAATCTCAAACTTATTTGATTACAATCCAGTATAAGCAAAGCTGGGCTACTGATACTCAATGCTGAGTGGTTTTGAATGGTTTTAACAGTAATTCACCGTTTCCCTTCTGAGTTACCTTTGTGCATTGTTGCAGACTGTATCATGTGTCATCATCATCAGTGTTTTACATTAAACCATCTATTCAAATGTTTCATCTCTAGTCATCATCTCATCAAGTCTTTGTCATAGATTGGATCTAAACATGTGGTGTCTATTCTGGATTGATCAATTGATTAGAAAGTAAGCATTTGATGCTATCTTAACCATGAGTGCTTGTCTTTGCAACATCAGCACATTCCCTGAGACCTAGTTTCACATGCTATCTCTCTGCACAAGAATACTCGGTGTACCCCCATCCGTGCTCTCTTGCAGTGCATTATTCCAACCTGGGAATGCTGAATCTTACCAATGGGTCAATGAAATGGTTTAGAAACTGATGGAATCCTTCAGAAATAAGTGAGCAGTCTATTTTGAGATCCGAGACAGAACTTTCAGTGTGAATGTAGCTTGATCATATGAGCATGCATGTGCTTGCGCACTGATGAAGTGAGACTGATGTGCTGCATCAATTTGCACCATGCACATTCTGTAATGGACTTGTAGCCTTCAATTTCAGCTGTTATCTGGATGTGTAGTAATTACTTGGGGATCCAAAGATATCTGCCTGTGCTTAATAAGAACTTTGCTGGCTCATTGGGATTGTCATTGGTTGCCACAGCGCTGACCCTGTTAGGTAAGGTATTTAAGCAGCAGTTGGAGGTCAGTGCTTGGGATCTGACTGGTGAAGCATACAATTGGGGGTGTTCACATCCACATTCCTTTGCTTCACACTGTGCGTTTTGCACAAGTGTGCAGATAGTGCGTTTACTTGGCTGTTGATGCATGCAGACAAAAAAAAAAATCTGTTTAAATTAATTTAGTTTGTTTACCCCCTCATGCCTCGCACTTGTTTTGCAGTATGCTTCAGGCTTGTTCACTTTGCAGACCTTTACATATTGCCTAGCGTGTGTAGGAGTATGAAAAGTATGCCTGTGCACATGTGGGTATATCATCACAATCGTATTTAACCCATATGGCAAAGAAGCACTTATTGTTCCTCGGGTTGCTTTTCTTCAGTGTAAAGTCAGCCTGGTGCTCAAATCAAATTTCCACTTCGCTCTCATATTGAGCCCATGAACCTGTCACTCCCATGCTGTGTAATTTCTGTTCCTCCTCTGTCAGTGCCTGTCTAATCTGAAATTCCTGCCTTGCGTTGGCCTGTAACTTTATCTAGGCTCAGTCTTCCATCTTGTCTTGGGAGATTCAAGGGGCTGAGAAGTTCTCACACCATGATGTCAAGGAAAATCTGAGCATACGCAAATCTCTCAGGAATGTAGCGGTACCCACGGCAGTGCTCACATATTCCTTGCGAAAGGCCCATGTTCCATCTGCTGTGCCTTTTGACTCCTTCAAACCCACAATCTCATCCATCTCAGCCTTTCTCTGTGTCTGGCTGTCTCTTTTGTTCTTGGGTCTTTTGTGTCAATAACTGTTTTAAAGAGTCATTGATAGTAGGACTTGTCTTCATTGTGCATGGCTGGTGAAATGTAGCAGGCATTTAGTGTAGCTCACACTTTGGTATGTGTTTGAGAGCCCCATTATCCAAAGGTAAGTGCTAGCACCAAGTGCTGTATCAGTGCTTGGTTATGAGGCCTAACTAGTGTAGAATAGCAATGCCATTGTCTTGTCATAATCAATATTCACAGTTGAGATTCCTTATAAATGTTTTACTGAACGATGTGTGATGGTTTTGTGCTCGTGCGTCTCTTAGGTCTACTTGACTGGCTTTGCCTACAGCTTACTCTAGACGAAGGGCGTTTGAGCCTGCATGGGTATTTTCATTATTGCTATATTATGCACGTATTTAATCAGCACCCCCAACTGTGCCTAATCTAACAACTCTGTCTCCATTATGGTTATGAAACCCTTTAATGTTCTGTAGTGTTCTGGAACAGTCCTTAATGAAAACAACTCATGTGTGTTTTGAACAGTAGGTCTTCCTTATCCACATGTATTTAGCAATCAGAATCAAAGGCTAATCAATTTTTATGCCATCATTTCAATACAACAGTGTAGCGAAATTTAAACCAAAAATGACCGTAAAACAATGTTAACAATATTTAGACTGCATTTTTGTATTAGCTATTATTGGTCATTCTTTGTGTGTTTAAAGGAATTCACAGAAACTCCTAGTCTGTCCACATCACCAGTCATGCCTGCCATATAAAAATATCAACATGCTTGGTTAGGTTTAATGATGATGGATACTATATGTAACCTTGCTGCCTCCGACGTGTTACGCGGTACTGTGCAAAGATCTTAATCCAGCGTTAGGTTTGTTGTTTTAGCAATTGTATAATAGCCATATATAACATATTGTCAATGATTAGACCCAAAATGTCAAATTTGGATTTTGTCACACCATATTACTCTTTTTACAATTTGTTTCAATTTGTGAGCTTTAGCATACCATTGTCTTTTTTTTAATCCTCTTCCACTTCCAAAAAAAAGTGGTTTCTTGGCTGCCCCCTTCCAAAAAGACCATTCTTAATCAAGCTTCTTTGGACTGTCGGTCAAGTGTAAGGGGAGGACACACAATTACATTCCACTGTAGATGATAGAAGCTGTTTTTACCTGATTTATTCAGATTTTTCGTATTGCTTACAAATGTCCTGTATTTTTTTGGTATCCTAACAAGATACAGAGAAATAATTACATGCTCGTTGTACCAGTGGTACAATGGTATTTATTATTATTATTATTATTATGGGTCAAGAGGTAGAATTAACTTAAAATACATGCAGCTACTCAGTTGTGTAGCACATACTCATACGAATGTGTGTGTGTGTGTCAATGGAAAATATTGCTGTTAATATAAAGTAAAGGTAAAAGAGGGTTAGCCATTCTGCAAAACATTGTTTGACCAGTCTGTTTCTGAAGCCGTTATCCCTTCTAATGCTTTCTGGTTGATGGAAAAGTTCATGTACATTTTGGGTACCTATGAGTCATGTCCAGCTACAGGCTTCTCCTTCCATGTTCTTAGCCTGTTAAGTGGAAACATGCGTGTATTCCTGGAGCGAGAATTCTTGGGAGCTGTGGAACAGACGTGGCCTGGGCTGTCAGTATACACGTACCCAGTTTCCACCAGTGTTCAAAAGGTACATGCTTTTTGTGGCTCCTTTTGGAGCAGTGGCTGGTTCTGGATGTGGGGGAGGGGTCAGCTCAGCACTGTGTTCGTCTGTGCCGGTGTCTGTGGGGATGGGCAATGTTATGTGCCATTGGTCGTTATCCAATCAAATTCCTCCCTTGCTGGGAGAATCAAAAAAGTTTTAGGAACATTCTTTACTAATTAAGCTCTTAACTGGCATGCTGTGCTTTTTGTTTAACGCAATTATTGTCAATGAAATAAAAAAAAGATCTTACCATGTCTGCACACCAAGGCATGGGTTTCTTCTCCAAACCGTCTTCTGTGGGGGACGTGTTCATGCCTCTCATGGATTTTGCCCTTTGACCTCTTAACTCCCCCACCCTTGCTCTGAATAGGTTAATTCACTTCAGGAGTCTAAAATGCAGGCCAAGACTGTACCAATCTAGTAGAGTGTGGTGGCAATGACAGGAGTGGATTTTTATGGAGATGAGATTAGATCAGAGAGGACACATGATCAGTGAAGGCCAGTGTTGAACCATCACACAACATGCTTTTGTCTAGCTAAGCAGCAGTGCCTCTTTCTATCAGCAATCAGTGATCCCCCATTTGTTATGTCTGATAAGTATTTTGTATATCGCACATCATCGCGGCTGCTTGTTATTTTCTCAGCTCTCATATATTAATTATTTTACAGATATCTGATACTGCAGGAGTGATTGAGTTTGACGAGTTTGTTGTCTTCATGCACATTTGATGGTAACCGGAAAGTGTTCTAAACTCAGAATGAGATTTCTGATCTTGAGGTGTCAGGATTGAGAAGTCTTTATAATTTATAGTCATCATAGAAATTACTTTGCTGAGATGCAACAACACCTAAATTAGGAGAGGTAATCAAAGATGAAACACAGCTATGTAGAAGGATCGAAGGAAAAAAAACAGGTTAATTTAAAATGTTACTTTATTAGTATACACATTAGTGGAATTTTGCTCACCTAAATCGCTAACCTAGGTGTCTGTGGTTTAGGAAGTACAAACAAGTTTGGATTAATTGATCAAAACCTTGATTGTAAATGCTGATGTGTGATCTAATGACAAAAGAATCCCTTGCTGCTACAGTCTACCGAGTATTTTCTCACCCTGCCCCTATTCTGTGTGCACCAGGTTCCCTCCTTCCCTCTGTTGATAACTGTTGGACAGGTTTTATTACCTTGCTGCTACAGTCTTGTTTAAAACCTTCTCCCTCCTCCTCCTCCTCCATCTGTTGGTCTGTCTTCTCCCTTTGCAAACTGGATGAACTGGTTTGACTAGCTTCAGTCAAGTAGAAGTCAAGTCTAATCCTTTTAGCACCTGGCAAAACTCCCCTAGACTAGCATAATACAGGTGAAAATCATGAATACCGTAAAGGGGTCTGCACAGGTATTTGAAGGCATGGTGAACTATTTAAGTTGCCTATATGTTGGCACTGAAATCACTGAATTATCACTGAGAATGTGGTTACCTGTGGAAACTATGACATAAAAAAGAAAAAGTTAAGTTCACACTACACACAGAGAAGCCACACAAACACAAAGGAGAGATGGTGATACGTATGCCACAGAGTTAAACTCGTGAAAGAAAATGAGAGACAGAGAGAG